>CM076661.1:21434203-21480262 GCA_038496675.1 Rachycentron canadum
ATATATATATATATATATATCATAAAATCTTTTAAAACAAAATGTATTTGAAAAACATGAAACATTTTCTTCAGCATTTTCTGCAGTATCAAACTGGATAGCTGCGTAGCAACAGGAGGGATTATGAGGAAAGAGGGTGAAGAGCAGATGGAGAATCGACAAATGATCTCTCCTCTGTCGAACAAACAAAAAAATGTTGAGCTCAGTCTGCTTTAATATTGCGGTTGTGGGCCGCCAACATTTTTTTGAGATTTTCAAGTGGGTTGAGTTGGAAAAGGTTGAAAGCCGCTGGCATCGAGCATAAAAGAGTGTCAGCAATAAAATAGAGTTCGTTTACTTTCAGTAAGCTGCGCTGAGCGTACGGCGTCTGTGTTCGAGACTCCTCTGTTATTACTGCCAAGTTTGACACACTCAAGCTTCCAGAAAGAGCCATATTCCCTGGTTGTATTTACCACTTGGTGAACTACATTTGCAAGTCAAAAATGGTAATTAGGTGAGTGACTGTCCTTGCTGTCCATCTGTGTGTGCTGGCTGGATAGTCTCTGTTAGCGGAGGCTCGGCGTCCCATCATACGTACATCGCACATCGCTGTGCAGGAAAACACAACACTCCACGGAGGCTGTTAGCATCCCTTACCTCATCCCAGGGTGAACAGCAGATCCGTGTCCAACAGCCCCCCACTCCGTCCCCTCCCACAGAGCCGCAAACCCTCCCCGGGCTCCCCCCCCGGAGGATTGCAGCGCAGCTAATCTGTCATTCCTCTCTGTGGGACTTCTCCCTTATTACGGGTTGGACTATTTCAAGAATATAGTCATCATACATGGGACTCACCTCGCAGGTGAAGTGACACGTTCCCACACAGCAGTGTCAGTCTCTGGCGGGCTCCTCATTTATCACTGACATCCATTCCTATCACACAGTAATAATGTGCAGCGGCATCATCTGGAGCTCAACGGCACTGATGGTATCAGAACATTTCACTGGTTCTCATTTTGAGACTATGTTCATATGTAACGCAACATTTAAACCAAGCAATAATCTGGCCTGCATAAAGTCAAGTTTATGATCACTTGGTTTGCGCTGCTGTTGCATTGAACTGTGTTATAGTGAAAAGCACCTACAGGTGCTTTGTGGGTTTTTTGTTGTTTTTTTTTTGTTATCTAATGTTATTTTTTTCTTATTTTTTTTATTGAAAAAGCACAATAAAAATAAAAACACGAGACGTAAGATGGAAGAATACGTTAAATATTTAATGACAGAAATGAGGTGTCATCTTTCTGTCATGGCGTAATGATAAGAAAGGAGGTATTTTTAGCTTGTGACAAAACAGTCGTGTCATTTCCTGAGTCCCTGTGAGAAAATCTTCCTCATTCTTCCTTGTTTCACAAGACTGACACTGAAACAAGCAGCGCACTGATATTAGTAGATCTAGCAGGTTAAGTCTTGAGTTGCATGGATTGATTTTCGGTGGCATCAGTATTTGTGCCTTTTATGGATGTGTCACATGAAGGTTTAACCTCTGTGGAAATAACCAAACTCCAGGTGGCCCCATGAATAAAACTTCAGCCTCTCACCTCATCAAATCTCTGACAAGACAAACTGTGAATCAGAATTTAAACCTGCTGGATTTGACAAAGCTATAACCTGCCTGAAAGAACCAGCCTTTAATGTGAAAAGTGACGCCGGAGACAAAGGCGCAGTGGGCGTAGGCATCTAAAAATACAACACATGTAAATCACGGCGAGGGAGGCGAGTTTAGTTTTAAATGCAGGGAGCCAGCCTCCAGACTTCCGTCACTTGACGGGTTGCCACGAAGGCTGAATCTCTCTCCCCCCCCCACCCCACCCCCCCCCTCCACTGCATCTTTACACAGACTTTTTTTGACCCACTCCTGAAATGTCACAGTATGTAGCAGTAATGGACCCGAGCGCTGCCCATGTGAGAGTTGTTTCAAGAGGCCGCCGCTCTCGGGGTGTGTACAGTCCCAGAGTAAATAATTCAGCAATCAGTGAGTCTGAAAATTAATTTGGGATCCGGTGGGTAAGACTTGTTGACACAGAAAGCGGCTGGAGAGCCGATCAGTCGCACGAAAAGACAATTACTAAATGTAAATAATGGACACTTGACATGTGAATGGGTAGTGTGTGTGTGTGTGTGTGTGTGTGTGTGTGTGTGTGTCTGTGTGTGTGTGTGTGTGTTGGAAAAGTGTAGTCAGTGCCTGGTGCCTTTTTCTAATCCTCAGACTATACTGACATCAAATGGCTGCTTGTAGGAATTTCACCATGAAGGAGCTGAGCTGCCTCATGTCGTGTCAGAAAGGATCCATAATGTTCAGCAGGAAATAGACTTGGCAACAACTTTTTTTTTTTTTGCATCTGTAAGAGTCAGCTTCCCGCGCATTCTTAACAAAGCTGTCGCCTTCATAGCTCCGTCTCTGCTGCGGTTTGGCTCCTGCTGAACATTCAGCACAAACAAAGGCAGCAGGACCTTCAGGGAATTCCCAGGCTGAGAACAAATGTTCTGTCACCAGAGCAAGAGAATGTGCTTGTTCTCGCGATGAAAAGATAAGCGTCGAGTGATGCCCACTTCTGTCACCTTTAATTCAGCCAAATCATAATCTCCGCTGTCTCCGGTCTTCACAGTGACCCCCAGCAGTCCGACATGAGCAGCAGCTGCTGGTGGTGGTGAGGAGCTGAGAGCTGACGGCGTCGACCGCAGCCGTGAACATCAGCGAAACGCTCTTTATGGAAACCCTGGACGTTACACCCGTGGGTTGGAAGGGGATTTTCTAGCCATTGACTGATCATTGACATGAACATTTTACTAAATGTTTTCAGTTGGCCATCGAACGGCATCTTTACTAATTACACATCGACCGATCTGTAATAAACTGAATATAAAAATTCCAGATGCTGGTGTCAGACTCTTTTTCTGTATTTAGCATATTTATATATATTTATTTCATCAACCCCCTGATGGCAACTAACTGACTAACCTAAATTTATTTCTAGCTCGTGACGCATGCTAACTTTGGACCCTGCTAATATAAAGCTGTTAGCATGAATGCGCTGCTTTAATGGCCCCCACCTCTCTGCTTTTCAGGCCCTCCACAGTCATGGGGTTCGTTCCAGCCCTTATTTGAGTGTCTTTCGATTTGCGAGCATGATCTCTTGATTTCAAGTTCCGATTCTGTAACATTTTCCCCTCCTGGTTGCTCATTTCCTCTGCTCCTGCCTTAAACTGTGACTTTTTACAGATATAGAAGCTCCAGAGCGTGAGTCTGACAGATAAGTCCCCCCCCACACAGTCCAAAGACATGCCTGTCAGGTTAAGTTGTGACTCTACGTTGTGAATGTAAGTGTTCATGGTTGTTTGTCTCTGTATGTCAGCCTCGCCCCAGCCTCGCCCAAAGTCAGCTGGAATTGATTAAATGCCCCAGGTAAAGCTGTCATTGTCATGCACGTATAGGTAAAAAAAAAAAAAAAAAAAAAAAAAAAAAAGTCAGTTAATGCTCTTCCAGGTCCAGATGGTGCAGATGTGAGATTGTCCAGGCTGAGGTGCAGAGTCCAGTGTGGCATCATGAAGTCCACTGCAGTACCTTTGAGGATCCAAGGCTGGCACCCATCAGTCACGCCTCAGATTGGACACGTTCCTGCCTCTGTGTGAGCCCCAGACATGGAATGTGTATCTGCTCTCAACGCCGTGGGCTCTGGTTCACCAGCAGCTGCGACATATTCTACAATTTACTGGTGATTTGCGATTTAGTACTTTGGATACCGACATTCACGTTTCATTCTTTCACAAATGAACCTGTTCGCTTGGCGACGACAGGCAGATAGAGAGGTCCAACACTGCTATTTGTACTTATTTTTCGACAAAGCCTGTTCTCAGTTTTTACCTTTTTTTTAATTAGACCTCAGCGAAAAAAAAAAAAAAAATAATAATAATCAAATGAAGTCACATTGGGACTGGACAATGTGCGTTAAATCAAGTTTATTATACATCAATACATCGATATTCCTGAGGTGTATAGTCAAACTATAATGAATCAGAATGTTTAATGCACTCGACTGGGACACAATCTTAAATAAGTAACCTCAAGTTCAGGTAAAATTCACTTGAAATTGTTAAATTTGGACAATAGAAAGGTGCAAAACAATGCCACAGGACGTAATATAATATTATACGTATCAGCTCAAAAGTCAAGAGTCCAAACAGGCCTGAGAATGGAGTCCTTTTCTCCCAAAAGTTGTGCAGAATGTGTTTTGTACAAAACCTAATCACGACTGAATTGTACCTACACAACCTACACCTACACATTGTGTTAACCTAAATCATCATTTTTCACTAACTTTAACCAATGGGCTGTTGGCGGTCGCGTGCTGTGTACCCACCATGAACCGTAATGTCTTGGAGACAGGGAACCACAAAACAACAACGACACAAAAACAAACCAGCACACAATGTTTTTCCAAAGTTAACACAAAATAACCTGAAAAATGGATTTTCATGGCCAGATTATCCAGTTATCCAATAAATAAAAATCAACTGACCTGCTTTTAATTCTTCACACGTCACAACACGAGAAAACTGCATCGATCAAAGCTCGGCTTCCTGAAGGGAAGAGATCTGAGACAAGTTGAGGAGACAGAGAGAACAAATAAAAAAAAAAGAACACCTCCTCAGGCTCAGAGAACCTCTGAGCAAAGGCAAGGGGTCGAAACCGTCAGCAGGCCTTGGTCAAACCTCAGTCCAGGCATCATCAGACACAAGAGTCAAATCTGGGATGTAACCACATCTTCACATCTCCAAGGGACGATGTTGATTACCAAAGAGATTTGCACAAGTAACACGACGGCTTCGTAAGTATCTAATACTGCATTTCAGAGCTCCAAGCTGACTCATATTCGAGGGAAAACCAGGTGAACTATCTTCAGCTGTACCCAGGACCCTGGTTTATGCCACAGCATTTATCTTCAGCCCAGCACCAAACTGAGGATTTCAGGGCAGAGCGGGAACATTCGGTGACTGGTGGTGACATTAATCTGGGCCCATCTTCTCAACACTGGAACATGGTGAATAGCCCCGACAGTAATTGAGAGTCAGATGGTGATTTAGATCTTCCCTGGTGATCCTTTCAACTCGGGTCCAAGGAGAGAATTTATCAGAAAGTGTCCTGGATGTCGGACCCTATTAGTAATTGTCAGGAGACAACAAAGTGTGCTCAGAAAACCATGAAGGGCAACAGACAATGACACATGATACCAAAAAGTAAAATAATATAAAAGTTTCTTGGAGTGAAAAAAGAAGAACAGGTTACGGTTTATATCAGATCACAGCATGTTTGCACTGCCAGCTAAGAAATTAACATTGGCTCGATGATGAGAAACGCAACTTCTATTTTTTTTCCCTGAATACGTTCAATTAAAAAAATAAATAAAAAAAAAAAAACAAAACACCAGCAAAACCATCCTGATGGGGACAAGACCTTTTAATCTAACACCATCATCAGGTCAAAATTCTTTGTCCAGGTACAAATATCCACAAACTGAATGACATTCCCATCAGCCTTAGCTGTAGCCTTCTTTGTTCTTCGTGCTAATTAGTTAGCATGTTGAACACAAAACTAAAATGGGGATGGTAAACATTCAGTGTATGAAACATCAGCGTGTTCGCATTTTCACTGTGAGGTTGTTGGCATGTTGACATTAGCATTTAGTTCAAAGCATCACCATGGCTTCACCGAGTCACTAGCGTGGCTGTACACTTAGACATTTTCAAAGTGCCATGCAGCTTTCACAAGACTGAGACATATGTTATATATTCTTTTGGGTTATGTACACGATCCCAAACATTTCCTGCATTATTTTAACCACGGTGACATTCAGTTTTATCTGGCTGCCTGGCGATGGCATCCATCCCCTATGCTCATGTTACAGTGATAGACTGTATATGACGTGAACTACAGGTCTGTAAAGTGAAGCCAATACTTAAACCTTTATTCTATCTACCATCAGGGGGCGACTCCACTGGTTGTTAAAGAAGTCAGATTGGATTGAAGTCTATGGGAAAATGTCCCTACTTCTCCCTTGATTTATTAGCTCAGTAAATGTTTTCCTAATGAGTTTATGGTCTCAGTCTCTAGTTTAAAGTCTTCAATACAACATGATGTTCATTTTTTAAATGATGGTCCCATTTAGAGGAAAACAGATGATAAAGCAGGATATGCATTAGGATATTATGTGATTGACAGACTGTGCCACCCAATCAGGACAGAGCACAGAGCAGGTCAGCTCCACCCCTCACTCCTCCTCAGCTCCACCTTCTCCTCCAATTTATTATATTTATATTTATATATATTTTTTTAATATTCATTCTGGTTTTTAAAAAAACGAGATGGTGACAGAGTGACCTCACGGTGGGTTAGTGTTGAGGTTTTGAAACTGACTTTTATCCAGTTTTATGTCACATGTTTCAGATACGCTTTTCCCACCTTGGTTGCTTTCAACAATGTATGTCCACAGATGTCTAGATCTTAAGTTGTCAGAGTAAAAAGCCAAGCAAATGTATGGCAGCTCCGAGACGTCCTGTGTCCAACACCACCCAAACTGGGAGAAGCTGACAGCAATGGTGTTGACAACAACGACTCCCATGATGCTCTTGTTTTTGATTGAGGAGTCTGCAAAAGACTTGAGACTGGGGCGGAGGTTCACCTTCCAGCAGGACAACGACCCTAAACATAAAGACAGAGATACAATGGGATGGTTTAAAACTAAACATATTCATGTGTTAGGATGGTAGTATTGACTCAGGGGGGCTGAATACTTTCGCACACGGCACTTTTTGGTTTTTTATTTGTATAAAAATTTTTTTTTAATCATGTATAATTTTCTTTGTACTCCAATTGTGTGCCACTTTGTGTTGGTCTTTCACATAAAATTCCAATAAAATATATTTATGTTTGTGGTCGTAACGCGACAAAATGCGGAAAAGTTCAAGGGGCATGAATACTTTCGCAAGCCACTGGAATTTAAAGTATAATATGTCATTGCCTGTGTGAGAATTTTGAACTTGATGTCAAATCTTGGGCTTCATCACCTGTAAAGTCTGGCTTTCCTATTCCCTCTCTACAGGTATCAGTAGGTTCAAAATAGACTGTTCCTGTTAACAATCATTTTGGATAAAGTACTGTTCTCCTCTTTAGCATAACAATAGCTGCCCTGCAATTACTTCACAAACTTTGGCACACAAACCTGCCAGAACCGGAGTTTCCTGTTTCCATGTGTTGACCAACGCATATGATGGATGGTTCCAGTTCCCCAAATATGCAGACTTGAAGGGCCAGGAGCTGAGTGAACAGCCAATAGTGTGATGCACAGATTGGCACTAACTGCTTGTCATGAGGCACTGGACTGGGTGTGGAGGCTGCTGCTCTTGCACATCCGAGGACTGAATTTTTCTATGAAAATGAGATGCGTGGGTCGGTTTATTCTCAAACAAAAATGGCCTCTATGTTGAATAGGTTCACATTTTCAAAGAGGTGTGAACCGATCTCCATTAAACTGCATTAAATTGCATTATACGAGCGTGGTTTAACGCATGCCCTGTGATTTCAGTGTAAATAAAAACATGCTGCACTTCCTTCTGCTCAGAAATTCCAGTCTAGCAGAGACAGAGCGGGAACGCCCTGTGGGGGTAAGATAGGTTTAAGGAATGACAAGTGGAAGGAAGAAAAAACATCCCACATCGCCACACACACAGCACAAGGATCCTTTCAGTGGTTCAACATGAGCTGGGCAAACTATCCAGGTAAGTCAGCAGTTTTTTTTTTTTTGTTTGTTTTTGGTTTTTTTTTCATTTTCAGTTTGTTAGAGAGTAAATTATAATCCAACCACGTGTTATTTTTCAATTTAGACCAACAAGTACCTGAATGAATTCATGCTTAAGTGATAAATGTGACATTTTAGGCTCAAAAGGGTTAAGATGAGATTTTATTTTTCTTTATTAGTATCAGTGTAATCTACAGCCTCTTTAGATACAGTATGTAAAAGATTATATTTTGAAATTCATTCGCATTACAGTTGCTTTAATGGTCCGAGACATGTTAGCTTAAACATGTCAGGTGCTGCGGTATGGAGCCTCCACAGGTGACTCCAAAGCTGTTGTATTTACTCGTAATGTCCTTGTAGGTGGTCTCAGTCTCTAGTTTCAAGTCTTCAATACAACACGATGTTCATTTTTTAAATGATGGTCCATTTAGAGGAAAATAGACCAAAAAGCAGGGGATGAATTGGGGCGTGGCTACTGTGTGATTGACAGACTGGACCAGAAACAGTGACCTGCCAGAGAAAGCACAGTCAGTTCATTCAGTGCTACATTCACTCTGCTGTCGTCCAAGCTTCAGGATAAAACTCAACTCACACCAGCAATGCTAATGTACATTAATATCTCTGCAGCCAGAGACAGACAGTGGCAAAGGAACCTTTGTAATTCAAGCAAAAAATGAAAACAAGAGTCTGCGTGAGCAGGATAGACAGCTTCATATGGGCGATTCAAAATGTTTTACAGCGCAATAAAATATAAAACACAATAAAGGATACCTATTTGCAATGAAAGAGTAAATAGAGAAGATATAAAATGTGGAATAAATAACTAAATGATACAATTTGAATTTCACCATGAGAAATAACAAAAGTACAGACAAGAGGAGAAAAAATGTAAAAGGGTTTCAAAGTGAGTTTAAAAATAAGACAAGCAGTCATTACAGGGGTAATGACAATGGTGGGCAGTGCAAAAAATGAACAAAAATGAAAGTATTTTGCTTTGATTTGAAACTGGTCAGAGTTGGGGCATGTCTAACATCATCTGGGAGGGTATTCCAGTTTGTGCTGCATGATAACAAAAAGCTGCTTCACCGTGTTTTGATCTAACCCGTGGGACAGTCAGTCGGCCAGCCCCAGATGTCCTTAGGGCCCTAGATGGCAGGGCCCCCAGGTCTGACATGTTTCCCATCCAGCGCTCCAAGGCAATTGGGGAAGTTCCTTCTCTCATTGAACTGGAAACACAAACACTCTCAACTCTGGCATAAAACTGTGACAGACCGACTGCTGCAGAACAGACCATGGACAACGGTTGCGATCAGCGCTGTGAGGCCGAGCTCTGAAATTCAAGCAAGGCCGATCAACACTTTTCCAGCGGCACAATATGGATTACCCAATAAACTCACTTAAAGTGTGTGTGTGTGTGTGTGTGTGTGTGTCTGTGTGCGCGCGCGTGTGTCACATCATCTTCAGGATCAACTGGATCACAGAAAGTGGTGGTCTCCTCTTTAATGTGCGGTCCCAGTGTGGCTAGCTAGCAGGGTATTTTCTGCAGCCAGAAATCACAGGGTGAACTCGCAGCTCCTCTATCAGCGGGTGAAATGCTCCTTGTTGTTCATGGTCCCATCCTTTTCTTCTTATGCTTGTTAGAGGACCACAAACTCATCCTGTGTACTCGATGACTCCATCTTGTCTTGAATCACGAAATCTGATACTCGTGAGTGAATCTGCTGGTTGTGTTGTTTCAAATGAACTTGAGAGGCTGGAAGTAAACGAAAAACTTAAAGGTGGAAGCTACCGCACAGGAAATCCACATGAATTTCACATGTGAAGAATCACGTGAAATTTAACAGGTGAAAACCTGTTAAATCCCATGTGAAATATGTGTAATGTGTGTGTTGGCACATGGGAAACATGTCTCTCGTGATTAATTGTGATCACCTGAAATTGCTGTTACTGCTTGGAAACTATTCCTAGGTTGCGTCGGATCACATGATACTCAGGGATCATTTTAACAAAATGTATTTATAGTTTACCTGTATATAACTTAAAAGTTGATAACCAACCTGCCCAACTGAACAAAGCCGAGCAAATGTTGGCTCGTCCCACTTGAATCCAAAGGGCTGGTTTTATACTAGAAGTCTGGAATCAACAGCCACAGAGTAAAGAGCCAGTGTGACGCTGAGTAGAAACAGTTGTATGACTTGTTAGAATGGATAACATCAAAATTGCACTGTTATCAAGTTAAACTAAGGTTGTTTATCGGAGCCTTGCGGATGAGTCAGAGGATAAGTGAACATTTTTTTCATGAAGGGTGACTCATTCATTCTCAAAAACGTAAGCAGCTGAGGGTTTTGTTTTTTTTTTACAACTGGAGCCTCTACCATAGCAGCACTGTATGATGCGATTTATCTCTGTCTGACAGGATTTGGAGGAGATTCAGACGAAAGGCGGCTCGTTCTAGTTGGGAAGACCGGAGTTGGGAAGAGCGCTGCGGGAAACACCATCCTGGGGAGGGAAGCATTTGAGTCAGAACTGTCTCCGTCTTCGCTGACCTCTGAATGCCATAAAGCCAAGGGGGATGTTGAAGGTCGAAAGGTTGCAGTCATTGACACTCCGGGACTCTTTGACACTAATTTCACCCAAGAGGAAGTCTTGAAGAGGATCAAGATGTGCATCTCTTTGTCGGCTCCCGGGCCCCACGCGTTCCTGGTGGTTCTTCAGCTGGGCAGGTTCACCCAGGAGGAGAAGGAAACCGTCAAGATGATTCAGACCACTTTTGGGGAAGATGCCGCTGAGTACACAATGGTGTTGTTCACTCATGGAGACCAGCTGAGGAAGCAAACCATTGAGGGCTATATTTCAGAAAACAGAGAGCTGAAATCCATCATTCGCAATTGCCACGACCGATACCACGTCTTTAACAACGAAATCAAGGACCCTCAACAAACCATTCAACTCCTGGACAAAATTGACAAGATGACTTTGGCTAATGGTGGAAGCTACTACACCAACGAGATGTTCATAAAAGCGGAGGCCGCCATAGAGAAGGAGAAACAGCGACTGCTGAAGGAGATGGAGGCACAGAAGCAGAAAGAGCTGGATGAGCTGAGAGCCAAATGTGCATCCAAGGTGTACCGAAGGGAGGAGAGACAGGTGCACTTGAGATACGAATGCGAGGCCAGAACTCGAGCCGAAAGATCAAATGAGTTTGTCGGCGCTCCGGTGATAGCTATAGCGTCGGCCTGTGGTGCTGCCGTTGGAGGTCTGCTTGGCATCGCAGCAGGTCCCATTGGTTTGGTGGTGGGAGTTGCGGCTGGAGCGGCTGTTGGAGCTGGCATTGGTGCTTTATCAGTGACCGTCTCAGAGCGTTGTCACGTGCAGTAAGGACAAGGGAACATACAAAGAAATGGCAAACGAAGTAATCTGCAATTTCCTTAATAGATAAACTCAAATAATTCAATATATATATCATATTCACTTTTTCTTCATCACTGAAATAATCTTATCTGCAACTGAGCCTATCAGCTTGTATTATGCTACATCTCTAACAATGTCTTGACTGTATAGTGGTGTTATGTAATTGTCATGTAACCGTGTAATTAATGTTGTAAGTAAAATGTACTCACCATGATGGCGTATGATTGAATACATTTGTAATATCTAAATTAAATAATGTGTAACTGTATATCTGGATTCTGTATGATTGGAGGAAACTGTCACAGGTCATTTAAACAGAGAGGTGAACTTCTCTTTACTGCACATCCATCCATCCATCCATTATCTATACCGCTTATCCGTGCAAGGTCACTGTCCCAGCTGATATTGGGTGAGGGCAGGGTTCACCCTGGACAGGTCACCAGTCTATCACAGGGCCAACATGTAGAGACAAACTACCAAAACTACCATTCACGCTCACACTCGTTCCTCCATGCAATTTAGAGTCAGGAATTAATGTAACTAATGTAGATATCTTTGGACTGTGGGAGGAAGCCAGGGAGGGTGCACATGCAGAGTTCACACGAAAAGGGCCCCAGGCTTGGGGTTCAAACCCAGAACCTTCTTGCTTGGCAGTGCTAACCACTGCACCATCCTGCCACCTAGGCAAAGGCTAGGTAAAGGAAAAAAATTTAAAATAAAATGTAAATTAAATTAAAACAGGCGGATATCCATACAAAAAGAGTCAAGAAAGCTACATCTGGCAGAAGATGAATGAAGTGCTATGAAACTAATGAAACAAATAGGAAAGAGGGTGAGCAGGTCAGTGTAGAGAATCAGGCTGAGGATGAAATGTACAAGAGAGTCAGCTGTGGTATGAAGCATGCTGCTACGACAGGCCAGACTTTATTATTAAAGGATAAGCCCACTTGACTCTGTACTTAACAAATCCTAAGTGCCTCTCAGCACTGACTGAACTTGCTACGCTGTCTGTGGCTCTCGGCCCCAAACCCGCCGGTTGCTACGTACCTAGATGGTTCAGTAAAAACAACGGCTCACTGCAGGTTTTATCAAAAGAAACAGGAGGAGTACAATTGTTGGACTATTTTTAGTGGTGGATTAACCTGCCTTTGTTGTTCTAGTGAGTATTTATGACAATAGGATGATAGTGTGTATGTTCACGGCTCACCGGTGTTTTTGGAAACAATGGTGCTTAATGGTGTGGATAAGCAAGACTTTATTAGTGGGACTTCTTCACTCACGGAGTACGAGCCTGCACTGAGGCTCAGTGTTTTATATGGTGCTATCGGCAAAACCTGAATACAAAGACGTTGATGTGCTTTATCTCAGCAGAATCCCAGAAGAAGACAAAGAGGACGAGGATACAGAAGAAGAAAAGCGATGAACTCCGGCTCATTCTGGTGGGGAAGACGGGAGCGGGGAAGAGTGCAGCAGGAAACACTATCTTAGGGAGAGAAGTGTTTCAGTCTGAACTGTCCTCTTCTTCTTGGACATATCAAAGTAAGAGAGCCGAGGGAGAGGTCAGAGGTCAAAAAGTTGTTGTCATCGACACCCCGGGGCTATTTGACACTAATTTCAACCAAGATGAGGTGTTGAAGAGGATTGAGACGTGTATCTCTCTGTCTGCTCCTGGTCCTCATGCCTTCCTGTTGGTCCTGAAGCTGGGCAGGTTCACCCAGGAGGAGAGGGACGCTATCAAGGTCATTCAAAGTACCTTTGGCGAGGAGGCAGTTAAATACTCACTAGTGTTGTTCACACATGGAGACAAGCTAAAGAAACAAACCATCGAAAGCTTTGTTTCAAAGAGCACAGAACTCAAAGAGCTCATCGAGGTTTGCTGTGGGCGATATCACGTCTTCAACAACCGGGTGAACGACCAGGAGCAGACTGATCAGCTGCTGGAGAAGATCAGCAGGATGACTCTCGAGAACGGCGGCGGGCACTACACGGCAAAGATGTTCAGAAGAGCAAAAAAGGCCTCAAAGGAAGAGAAAGAGAGACTTTCAAAGGAGCTGAAGGAAACAGAGCAGCAGAGGAGGAGCGCCCTGAGGGCTGAAATCGGGAGAGAAATGAATTTAACGGAGGAGCCGATGAAACACAGTAAATGCCTTCTGCAGTAGGAGAAAGGAGGCGGCTGGACCCGACTCCTGCCTCTGAAGAGTGAATAGATGGTGAATATATGTGGCTGTACCTTTTATCCACTGAGTGAAGGCCACTTCCTGCAAACCTGCACTCAGGAAAGCCTTTGTCGAACCACGTCTGCCCAGGGTTTCTATGTGCTCTAGTAAGTGTAACTGTATTTTCACTTCCGCACACGGACGTGGCTGAGAGGAGGCAAGTTGAGTGATTTCATCTTACATGCTAGAAGTAACAAGCATCTTTGAATGTTTGTATGAAGTTCACACCTTATACAATATCATAAATAGTTTTATACCACATGGTCATGTTCACGTCTTCCTGTGTACATACACAGAGTCAAAAGAATGTGGTCACAGTGAATGAAATTACAAAGTGAAAGTCTCACCTTTGAAATAGACAGTCAAATCTCTAAATTAATGTAGTAATAATAACTGATTTTCAGTCTGCGGGTACAAATAAGATTTCATAGCCTCTTTTAAGTCAAACTGCAACACTTTGGAAAGTGAGGGAATGACCTGTAGCTCATGAAGATGCTGTAGCATTTTGAGTGTAGTAAACCTTTGGCCATTCTGGGCTTCAAATCATATCATATCAGAGTTTATTTATATAACAGAGATACCTCAGGCACTTTACATATGAGCAGGTAATTCCCCCTTTAGAATTTGAATAAGTCATTTAAATCAGACAAATCAGACAATCAGACAAATCTAAATATATGTGAAGGTTTATGTTTAACACTATTACATTCTTTTAATGACCTGGATGTGCTCTGTGTTTGATAAAGTTTGATAAACACATTTTATTTATATATTAAATTTTTCTCTTGTTATTGACTTTCAAAGAGCGAATGAACGACATCATATGGACATGAAGACATCAGAAAAAATACAGATGGGATATACACAGACAAAATAAAATGACACTGGAATGATTCAAGTCTGCTCTGAAGGATTTATGATGTTCCCACTGTGCTTTCGAGTTCAAAGTAATTCTCTTTCATACTCTGTTATTTCTTAGACAACAGCAGCATTCAATCTCAACAAATGTGGTTGAAGATCCTCTTCATCAGGTGACATGAGATCAAATGAAATGATCAAATAAAAATGATTTTGTCTGAAGGACAGTTAACAGGATGGTATCATTTTAGTTCAAAATAGGGGAAATAATCAAAAATAAATGAAAGT
The DNA here is from genome assembly GCA_038496675.1 of Rachycentron canadum. Classification (NCBI taxonomy): domain Eukaryota; kingdom Metazoa; phylum Chordata; class Actinopteri; order Carangiformes; family Rachycentridae; genus Rachycentron; species Rachycentron canadum. Next base: position 21,448,806 of record CM076661.1, read on the forward strand.
GATTTGTGTCCTTGTTCCCTGAAGATCTGCTTTTGTACAGAAATAACAAAAGTGAAGTCTCCAGCTCCTTCTCTTGTGAGATGATCAGACTTTCCTCTCGTTCACACGGTCTAACATTAAATATGCTCATTTCATTATTAAGGTGCTGATCGCTTGTTGTTTAGTGTGATTAAAGGAAAATTATCCTAATTTAGCCAGTCCTCCCCTCTGAAACAACACAGACACAAATCTGTTCATGCCCCACATCATGTCTTTATATAGACAACAGTGACACCCAGTGGCTACATCATTGACTGTGTCAAAATATGAAATAATGTTGTTGGAGGCCAATATGCCAGGTATATATTGATAAAATTCTTTCATGAGTTACAGGATTTATCTGGAGCCATGGAAAACAAAAAAGTATTTTTTATGAAGATTGATGTGAAGAAGATGATTTTGATATTGTGTTAATTCCTTTATGTCTTTTCAAGGGAAATTGTATTATAGAGAACTACTCTATTTAAGGGGAAGCTGTGATTGTGTAAATGTAAATGACAACTGCCTACAAACTGAAATTTCAAAGTTGTGTGAATGCAAAGATTGACATTTTTTTTCACCTTATCAAAGCAACGTAAGCATAACTTTTTATTTTATTTCATTTATATGTTTCCTAAATATTGTCCTTAATTTGTAAAAGAAAGAAAACAAGTTCGACAACTGACAAGACTACACGAATACATTTTTATTTGATGTCGAAATTGAATTTTTCGGTCTCAAAAACATTATATATTACATTAAATACATTATACATTACTAGCTTGTATTATGTTTATGTAATGTTTATGTAATGTAATGTAGAACGAGGAAACAAATTCTTCCTGGCCAAATTTTATATTCGTGAATGTAAGTGAATGTAACTACATTTAATATATATAAATATATATATTTATTTTTTGTGCTGTTTTGATTTTGTGTTTTTAACCCGATGATTAAAACGTTTACTTTAAAAAAAAAAAAAAAGTAAAAAAAAAAAAAAAAAAAAAAAAAAGCACAGTGGGTTGTCTTGAGATCACGTGACTGCTCAGCCTCGCTTGTCATGTGACGCGCACACGGCACGACAAGGCACACGCAGCCCCCGCGCGCAGCACTGTGGCAGGATGGAGCGGCCGGTGCTGGCGGCCGCCGCCGTCGTGTGCCTTGTCGCCTCGTCCCTGGGTTTCTGCTCCCCGGACTCCTACGTCCTGGACGACGAGGCGGGCCTGGGGAGAGCCTTCGACGGCGTCGGAGGTCTGAGCGGCGGAGGGGTGAGTTCAGTCTTCGTCTGCTTCCTGGTTCGGTGTAGTCTACGCGCAGGAAAGTTAGCGGTGTCCCTCCGCCGCCTGTGTTCGTCGGTGTAACGTGTCCTCTTCCCGGCTTCACCCAGGCGACGTCTCGGTTGCTGGTGAATTATGAGGAGCCGTACCGCAGCCAGGTTCTGGACTACCTCTTCAAGGTAAGAGCCCACCCACCTTCGTTCAGTCCAGCTCACGGCAGCTGGAAACTCACCGTGACCTTCTGTCGTGTCTCCAGCCAAACTTTGGAGCCTCTCTGCACATGCTGAAGGTGGAGATAGGAGGAGATGCTCAAACGACTGGTGAGTGACATTTCTCAACTGATGCCCATTTTTACATCGAGTCAGAAAATAGTTCCGAGCGGCCTGGGCTCGATCGGCTTGATCACACAGTTCGACAAATAAATCACTTGAAATCACTGTCTATTCGTTTTCTCAGGTAACTGATCAATTCATTGCAACACTCAGTGGACTTCATATTACAGCTCTGGTGTTTCCAGACGTGCACTGAAGTGTGCTGAAAATCACAAAACTAAGAAGATCCACTTCTAAAAGACAAAATGCAAACATAGCTGGTTAAGGACCATAATATCATTGTAATTCCAAGATAAAAAGAGGCCTAAACAATGGAGTTAAGTCAACATGCTGCTGAGAATGTCATGGTCAGACAGTCAGGTATGTGTCAGGCTTGTTTCATGTTAACATTGGGCTGTGCCCGATATAAGCATATACTCATAAAGCAATAAAATGATAAATGCAAAAGGAAGGGATTTTATTGAAGACAGTAGGGATAAGACAGTACCATGGATGATAAAAGGGGACGTAGACTCCTGGTCCGTAAAGTGAAGCCAATGCTGAAGAGCCTTAAACCTTCATTCTCTCTAATGTCCATCAGGGGGCGACTCCACTGGTTGTTAAAGAAGTCAGATTGTATTGAAGTCTATGGGAAAATGCCCCTACTTCTCCCTTGATTTATTAGCTCAGTAAATGTTTCCCTAATGAGTTTATGGTCTCAGTCTCTAGTTTCAAGTCTTCAATACAACATGATGTTCATTTTTTAAATGATGGTCCCATTCAGAGGATGGGGGGTGAACACTTAGAGAATATACAATTTTTATTGCATAAATTCTTATTTATTTATTTGGATTAAAAAAAAAAGTCTCATAAGGTTGATCGTAATAATGGTTTGTCACATCTCACACTCTGCCAAAAGGCTACAGGACTTTTTGAGGTGCACAGCAGTTCATTTTGACTCGAGGACAGTTGGACTTTATATTTGTTAATTCCTGTAAGTGAAAAATACAGGAAATATGAGACTCAGAGTTACTGCTTTCATTTATTTTCCTTTATTAATACAGGGGGTCTGATGATTTATAATTACCTTACTTGAGATTGTTTTTCACCAAAAAAGATGTGTCCCATCCATTATGCAATGAGCATATTTGTTTCCGTCAAACGTGAGTTCAGTACGTTTCTGAGCCAATTTAAAAAAAAAAAAAAAAAAAAAGTTAAAAGCTGATTTTCATGTTTATTTCAATAATATTGTGACCCACAATGATTTTGGCCAGGATATTGGCGGCATGACATTTTCATATGGTCCCACGTCTAGTAGCCAGTTCCTGCTCATGGTGGAATTCTAATAATGATGACATTGTTGGCGTCAGCAGCTCAACAGATCAGTGACTGGGAGTATGGTTTTACACCAGGGTCATACCTGGCCCTGGATAAACCCTGGGTCCACAGAGGAGTTTTATTCGTGCTGCCTCATGGGGTTGACGTCACACTGAACTGTGATCGTTTTCAGATGGAACGGAGCCGTCTCACATGCACTATGAGAATGATGAGAACTACTTCCGAGGCTATGAGTGGTGGCTCATGAAAGAGGCCAAGAAGAGGAACCCGAACATCACGCTAATAGGTGAGCGGCGACGCCGTCGATTCTCCCTCTGCTCTGCTGGGATCAAACATAAACAGGATGAAGTATAATTCAGAAGGAAAGAGAGATCAAATCAGAATGTAATATGAAGAAGCTGAGGTCAGTTTACCAAATAAAAACGTGATATGGTTCCCTCCTTAAATGGAGATCACACACACATCCTGGTTACCTGTGGTCTGAAAAATAGTTTCACTTAAACAAGTCTCACACATGTTGATGGGAGATGTTGATGCTGCATACGGAGCCACCCAGCACCGTCAACATGCGTGTCTCCATGCAGGTTTGCCCTGGGCGTTCCCTGGTTGGGTGGGCCGTGGCAAGAACTGGCCCTATGACTTCCCAGACATCACTGCGTCGTATGTGGTGAGCTGGATCCTCGGTGCCAAGCAGTACCATGACCTGGACATTCATTATGTTGGGGTGTGTATTCAGCTATTTACAATCTGTCCATGTGTATTTTGGCACCACATTTCTGGTACTTTTACTTAAGTTAATGAATGCTTCCTCCTCCACTGAAAGTCACAATAACAAAAACATGCTAACAGATGGAGGCAGTGGTATCCTAGTAACTCCGGTGATCTGTGAGGTAAAATCACTGCTTTGTCAATGGAGTCTGGTAGAGGTATAACAGCTGTTTCTGGCTCAACAAAATAGATCTTAATTTTTGTTCCAAAGCTTGATCTCTGTAGAAATCCACGTCTGATGTTGTCATGAGGATCCACGGGTCCTTGATGTGGATTGCTGCTGCTGGCAGCCGTTTTGCAGTTTCCCAGTGCTGCACTGATCGCAACGATTTCTGCCCCCATCCATCATTCACACCCTCAAAATAAGACCCTAAAGTTTTCCTTAAACAGCTGTCTACCACTGTAGCTTGGGAGTGATGGCTGAGCCGCGATTAAATCACTACAGCATTTGTTGCCATAGCCTCACTATCCTGGGAGCATGATATATTTTGTCTCATTACACACACACACCCACACCCTGTCTGTCACAGATACACCCCACTCATCAACCACTCATCCCTAGATTCACCTTCTTTTAAACGAGTACAACACTTTAAAGCTGTTTGGCGTCTGTCTGCTTGTTTTATACCGAAGTCCATTTTTGTCAACATTTAATAAATACATAATTAAATAAATACAGCTATGAAATAAATAAATTGATAATAAATGTTGGAATATATAAATACACGTAAATATAAATATATTAATTGAGTAAATATTTTTATTTTAAAATTAATATTTTTATTTCTGTCATGGGTCATTTATGATGATGATGATTTATGATGTGGGATAGAAGAAAAAAAGTCTCCAGAAATAAATTATTAATTTTAAAGTGAAAAGCTTTATTTATTGACTCAATGATATATATTTATATTTACATTAATTTGTATATTTATACATTTATTGCATTATTTATTCCATAGCTGAATTTATGTCTAGGTATTTATTTATTAAATATTGAATAAAATGGTATTTTTATAGCTGAACAGCACAACAGCTATAAACAAACCCTGACTGACATGACAGACAACATGGACTGGGTCTTACTGGACTGGACTAGACTCAGGTGACCAACTCCCTAAAAATCTGTGAGTAATTCCTCATGTTTATTCGCTTATTCTTTCGCAACTGGACCTATTTGAACTGAACTGACTGAAACTGGAAGGAATATTCTTTTAATCTTGGGGATTTGTTGGATGTGAAAATACAAACTAGATTTTGGATTCTTAAGTTTTATTCCCCCCTCGCATCATTAGCCATTGACCTAATTTTCACCCTAGCAACCAGTCGTGCTGACAGATTGAAGGTCAGATCCTGTCCTCGCTCCTCCTCAGCCCCACCTTATCCAATTCTGATTTCTTCTTCTTCTTTTTTTTTTTTTTTTTTTTTTCCAAAAAACCAAGATGGCGACGGCCAAATTACAAGCAGGAGGCTTCAAAATGGCAGCTCACAAAGCAATGGGTGGGGGTTGTCACTTGAAAAATGCTGGGGGAAAAAAAAAAAAAAAACAAGTAGAACTGGAAAATACTGGACTGAACAAATAGAAATAAATTGACTGGAAACTTTGAATTGCAGCTAACTGTGACAGTATTTCAGGTAAATGTAGGGGCTCTAAGTGGAGTTGTGTGTAAACCTTAAGCATGATAATGTAGAACATGTGAAACTGGACTGAACAGCAGTTTGCCCTGTGACTAAAATTCACTTTCATCTGTTTAGATTTGGAATGAGCGAAACTACAACAGCAGGTACATCAAGGTAACTCTAACCTCTTTGATTTGACTTGAAAAGTGTTAGTGCATTATGGGTAAACCTAGGGTCAACTGTGGATTTAGCAGAAAAACAGCCACCGACATTGAGCTGTGTCCCACATGAGGGACGCGGTTTGATTCTCAGTAGATGTGGAGGTGATTTTTCAAGCTGTAGCTGGGTCCTTCTGAGAGCATGTCTTTGTTGCCAAGGTGCTCCGGAACATGCTGGATAAAGTGGGTCTAAGTGGCGTTGGCGTCATCGCAGCAGACGGCGATTGGAGCATCGCTAATTCTATGATCGTTGACCCGCTCCTTAATGATTCTGTTGATGTGATTGGGTAAGTACAGTTGGCTTCAGGTCACATTCAGAGGTGGCTTAATTTACTGCTCCTTTGACCCTCTGGTACAGTTTTTAGAATCCAGGCATGAATCTGACCTGAGAACAGTCTGAAGGACTGCTTGTAAACACTGTAAATATAGTACAGTCTGACTTAAACTGTCTAAATGACGGTGTTAACAGGCATGATTCCATCTCTGACAACTGACAAAACATGATACACTGATAGTGAAATGTTAGGTCCCATACGGTCCGATCTGATAGCCGAATGGTTCAGGCAAATAAGCTCTGAGCAGGCGTCTTCCTGATCAAATCAGCCGGTGCTACTCTTTCCTGCCTGTCTCTCTCTCTCTCTCTCTCTCTCTCCCTCCCCCCCGACTCCCCATTTCCTGTTTCTCTCTTCCACATTGTCAAATACAGGCTTAAGTTGAATGACAAAAAAAAAAAAAAAAAAATAGATAATGTCCATATAGTACAAAGCTAGATGTCCATGTCATCTTTCAATATAGAACCTAGACTGACTTCATGTGATGTGAGTTCATCATACTAATGAATCAGAAGAGAAGATCACAGCCTCTCTTCTGATTGGTCCAATCTGATAGCCGCATGGTTCAGGCAAATAAGCTCTGAACAGGCGTCTTCCTGATCAAATCAGCTGGTGCTACTCTTTCCTGCATGTCTCTCTCTCTCTCTCTGTCTCTCTCTCTCTGGCTCCCCATTTCCTGTTTCTCTCTTCCACATTGTCAAATACAGGCTTAAGTTAAATGACAAAAAAAATAAATTAATGTCCATTTAGTACAAAGCTAGATGTCCATGTCATCTTTTAATATAGACCCTAGACTGACTTCATGTGATGTGAGTTGATCATACTGTGAAATCAAGAGCCTGCACACAGCCTGTATTCAGAAACCAGCCATCAGGACTTCTGTAACTTGATGTCATAACAACATAGTCACTGCCCTGAGCCACACCCCAGAGCCAAGCCAATCTGGACCCACCATCCAACCTCGCAGGATTTGACTGTTTACCTGAAATCTGCTCTATTTTTATTGGCTCTCTCAGTCAGCCAATCAGAAGAGAGGATCAGAGCCTCTCTTCTGATTGGTCCACTGGCCTGTGGTTGCTCGAGCTCCAGGGAGAAGCCTAAGAGAGAGGAGATGTAAGACTATAATGAGATGTTGTTTGGTTCCTAAAACCACAAATGTACCTAAAGAATATCACCACAGGAGTAGTGTTAAACATGGGACCTTTAAACACTGGGTGAACTGGGCCCGTGCTGCTCGTCCAGACCGTCATCTTCCTCCTCCACGTGTGTAACTGAGCTGAATGTTTGTGGCTGTTTTTCTGTTGGACTCAGTTCAATCAGATACTAACCTGTAGTACACCCACATGCATGGTGAAGTACTTTACTTTAAATCATGACATTTTTTTACCACGAAGGTCACACCGCTCATTGTGATCTTGTGAACTTTACAGTACGTTGCTGCCATCATGTAAACGGAGAAAAAACACGGTGTTGGTTTCTGGTTGTGAAGCTGCACTGATCAATATTTTTAAACAGTGGATTAATTAAGTAATGTGAGAGGTTTTGCCCACAGGGACAACCCCACACACAACAATCAGGGCTGAGCAGAAACTAATTATCTCATTTAGAGCTGCACAATTAATCAAAATGTTGCCCAGATTACCATATGGTCAACTGAAATATCCAAATCCCCGAATCTGGCATAGGTCCTGGCAATGGTGAAATGTGTCGCAGCATTTCATCATCACCATTATCATTAGCCTTCATTTCTGTGGGACTCAATTTCTGTGCCAAGTGCTTAAGTTCAGTGAGTCCATTTTGAAAAGTGTGTGTCAGCTGGCAATAAATGCATCTGAACTTCTAGTCACTGTGTCTTCTTCAGCTCACAATAAGTTCCATCACGACGGGTCTGCGCGCCTCGAGAACTCTACATTGATTCATATGTAATTGTAATTTGTGACACATCTCACCTTTTTATCAACAAAATACAGCTCCTGTAATTTGGACAGAATTTAATCAAATTGAAAACAAATCAAATGGAGAGAGCCACTCCTGATCATAACGGAGCGTTTAGCAGCTTACGGGAGCCAGATGTTTCCCTCAGCAAGTGGTGGAGACCAAACGCAGAGCTAAAAGTGGAGGGAACTCTGGGCCTAGATCCAAACTATGTGATTTACATGATCGCAGCAGATACTGCAAAGATAAAGCCCACATTGTCATAGCAGTGAATCCATGTCTTCTCTGCTCTGTCTCCTGGTGGTTCCGACTGTGGCTGCACCAGCTGCTGCGGTACACACTGGATAAAAACGGTCTGGAGGGGGTCAGGATCGTAGCCAGTGACAACCTGTGGGAGCCCATTGCCCTGTCTTTGCTTCTAGACCCCGAGCTCAGCGCAGCTGTAGACGTGATAGGGTAGGATGCGCTTGTGGGCGCGACATGTGCTCGCTGCTGTTGTTGTGACGATCTGTCTCTAACCTCTCCTCGTGCCCGTTAAAGACTGAACTATCAACGGGCGCTCGGCTTTGTCTTTTCCTGCATGAGCCACCTGATATGAAGATGTCATGGCTCATATTAACAACAGTAATGTGCTTGTGATAACAAGTGTGTGATCTGTGTGATGCGTTGATCCGTGTGCATGAGTACCAAATGATTTGCTTGTAGTTTTCAAGCTGATGGCGCTGGATGATTCTGATTTGATTTGTCTGCATTCTCAAAGTGTGGCCCATTGACCACCAGTGAATTCAAACACTATGATCCAGTTGTTGTTCTTCAGCGTAACCAACCTTCATGCAACACTGTCTATTCATGTAGCCTCATCAGTCTCATCAGTTATTATACATTGTGGTGTACATCAAAAGCCGACATTTGAAAGCTAACAATTTGCCTGCTCTGGGATTTGGACAACTGAAACCTCTCACACAAATAACTGAAAAAGTATGTACTCACATATACAACTGAGACACACTGACATACACAACTGAAAACCTCACACACATCTGAAAAGATCCCTTCTGTGGTGTGTGTATAAAAGCTCTTCAGTATAATATGTGAACGAATTTGACTCCATATATGTATATGCCAATATACATATATGGAGTGTGCTGACTCATTGATTTATTTATTTATTGTTGTGAACACCTTGAAGTCACACACTCACCTGGGTGATACAAGACCAGTCTAACTTGTTCCCATGGTAATCATCTTAATATAGCTGCATCGTTACATGTTGTCATAGGATATGTACACTGTGCTATAAACAAACAAAGACGTTTTAATGCGACATTACATTTAAAGCTGTAATAATGTATTGATTGTGACATGTCAGGTGCACACGTTACACTTTGTGCGTGTCCTCACGCGAGTTTGTATTTCAGCTGTAAAATGTCCTCACTATGTTAGTATCCACAACATTATATGAAGCAAATTTAAGGTCTCCATGTTACAAATGCTTATTGATATAAAATCAATAAATTAAAATTAATTTTTTCTTTTTTATTAATTAAGCTGGTTAAGTACCTGTCAGTGTGTCCAGATTGTTCTTAAAGTAGTGTGAAATCAATGGCCTGTACTTCCCTGTGTGCTTCACCCACCACCTGACCACATGTTAATTGACACCTCAGTCACGATAGCTGTTTTTTTTTTTTTTTTTTTTTTTTTTTTGCTTTGTATTAAACCAGTCCTACGCTCAGATGTGGCATTTCCAACACTTACAGCTATATTACCTTTACCTTGTGTGTGTGTGTGTGGCGTTTAGGGCCCACTACCCAGGCACCACCACAGTGACGGACGCCCTGAAGACGCAGAAGACTCTGTGGTCATCGGAGGACTACAGCACCTTCAACGATGATGTCGGGGGAGGCTGCTGGGCCCGCATCCTCAACCAGAACTACGTCAACGGGAACATGACTGCGTAAGCAAGGACACGACACTTCACAGCATCCAATGCTTTATTTGATTAACACAAAAGGTAGAGAATAAGAATGAAGGTGAAGTGACTGATCTAAAACTTCAACAGAGGAGAGGATATTAAGTTAAGTACCTGGCTTGATATCTGTTTCTTTTAAGGTGCATCGTGCATGCTAACCACAAGTAGACAAGTAGGTCTGCCCCATCCTGTCTTGTACTACCATTTTGTGACACTAGATACCATGGGAGTCAGTGTAGCGTCTAGTCTGTCCTCAGTCCTACATTAACGGATGAAGAACAGCTTCCTCCAGACCTTAAAGTGAAGCTACAGCTCCATGCCAGCATCGTAGCTTGTGATCAGAGGCAGCCCTTGGCGAGTGAAGAGATGTGGTTTGATTCTTGCGACTTTTCTTAAATCCCCCTTTTCCACCTAATTAGCAGGTATAAACACAGGCGGCTAGCTGCTGTGCTAACTGATAAGACATATCTGTCTTGAGATTGAATGGATCAACTAGACTGAGTGAATACACGTGGATCAGTTCACCACATTGTCACCGCTTTACATTACTGTTAGAGATTAGGCAGGATTGAGCAGGGGAGGAGGGACGGTGAAGAGGTGAAAGGCAGCCACCTGTGGCTGTGGGGCAAGTAGAGCTTACATATTATATCTATAAGGAAACACAGAGTAAATATTTCAATGTTATCATGAATCAGGAAGCATAACAGTAACCGTGCAGGGAAGGCCTGTGTGAAGCTATCCGGATGCTGATTGTGTATCTTCTTCCAGCACCATCTCCTGGAACCTGGTGGCGAGCTACTATGAGGAGCTGCCATTTGGTAGAGATGGGCTGATGACTGCAGAGGAGCCCTGGAGTGGCAACTACGTGGTGGAGTCTCCAATCTGGATCACAGGTCTGCGTCTTATCCAACACACAGACAGTTACTGTGCTAATATGATTAGTAAGATTATGCGTTGGACTGTTGACTGCTGGAACCAGTTGAGCTGAATGGCCTCTGTGTCATGTCAGGGTGATGTTAGCTCAGGTTTCCTACCTGGACCTCCTGCTCAGAGACATGACGTTTTTGTGTCAAAAGTCCCAATAGGACATATTTTTGTTTCAAATAGTCACTGAGGGCAGTTAGCAGCCACTGTGCATGGGGGTCCAGCAGGAAGAAAAAGAACCTTGTCTTCAGTTTATTACTAATTTATGAGGAGAACGACTGAACAAATTATATTAAAGGTCAATACTTTGCACTTCAGTGTTTATTTATGTGTTGATTATGTGGCTTTATGTGGCTCTCTGCTGGCTGATTATATATATCTGAAAATATTTCAGATTTCAGGTAAACACTCAGAGAAACCAAATACTGCGAGTTTGGATGGTGGGTCCAGGTGGGCGTGGCTGAGGCTGGTGACTGCTTCGTTGTGACATCACAAAGTTACAGAAGTCCTGCCAGCTGGTTTTAAAGCTCAGTTTCTGAATACATGCTGTGAGCTTTTCTTTATGGACTGAGACCTTTGATATATTCACAGTATTAATACCGATATTACTTCCGAACTACACAGAAGGTCTAGACATGACATGGAGGTCTGTGCTGCGCATGGTTCTGAAGAGAACCCAGGTGATCTACATGTCAGTTTAGACTTTGTTTTGTCAGTTTTGCTTTATCTGAGTTTCTACAAATCTTTAAAAAATATGAAAAGTCTCAAATCTTCATCATTACATATTAAACCTGTTTTTCTTTACACCTCAGTTCAGGACTCGGGTCAAACAAATGTTTCACCATTGCTAAGCTAAATGCTAAGCTTAAGACAAACTAGGGATCTTAATGTAAGAAGTCTGTCTCAACTGTTTGGTAAGTCCTGGAGTCTTAGACACTGCTACAACAGTTGACGCGTGACATCTCAACTGTCACCATCTACATACTATCATTCTTCTTGTTTCCTGAGCCTGTAGCGTGAGAAGAAGTGGTGATATGGTCACAGGAAAAACTCCACCAGCAGAAGCTGCTCATTTAAAAGCTTTTGATAGACAAGCAAAAGTTAAGACACAAGTGTAGCTGAGTATAAGTTCAGACTGGTGAAAGATTGACTGTCTCCGTGCAGCTGGTAAAAAGCCTTTACAAGACTTCAAGGTCCAAGTTGAGCTGAGGTCCGGGTGCACGAGATTAGATCAGATAGATTAGATCTTTGTCATTGTCAGGAACTATGAAAATGAGTTTCTCTTCATTAGTGCTAGAGTAGCAGCATAATAACAAATACAGAAATAATAAAAACATTAGGGCTGTACAGTTAATTTAAATTTAGTATTTAAAGTTTCTTCTTATCTTAGTACGTAAGGAATCATTTTAAGTTGGTTTAGCTGGCGCAACAAAGATTTTGGCAAACAAAGTAAGGTACCTCTGACTTGATCTTAACTCCAACATGTTTGAGGTCGTGGTGATAAATGAGGATAGTGAACACATCCCAAGAACAATGTCTCCTGCAACTGAGCTCTGACCTGCAGTCAGTTTTTGCTTTGTCCAACACACCCAGTGTGTTTCTGGCCTGAGTCTGACGTCGGACCGTTGGAGGACATCTCTGACTGATTGTTGACTGAGACGTGACTTCTAATGTGTGAGGAATGAAAAGTGAATGAAAGTGCTGTGTCGTTTTCCCTGCAGCCCACACCACACAGTTCACCCAGCCAGGATGGACCTACCTGCAGACTGTTGGACATCTGGCAAAAGGGGGGAGTTATGTTGCCCTGACCGACGGGAAGGGAAACCTCACTGTTGTCATAGAAACCATGGCAAGTTGAGCTTTTCTTGCTTTTTGCCTCTCGAAGCTTTTACCTCCAGGTTCGGTAATTGGAAATAATGACTTTCAGTTAGTACAGTCTCCAAGGTGCAGCTGTTCAGAAGTAGATGATAACAGATGTAGAGCTTCAGTGTTCATCTGTTGAGGAAACTCCTCAGACTTTAGTTGCATGCACTAACAAGTGTAGTTCGACTATTACACAAAAACACTTATTTCCTCTCCAGACTCATGATCATTCAGTCTGCATAAGACCTCCACTCCTTCCATTCAATGTGACCTCCCAGAATGCAACGTTCCAGCTGAAGGGATCCTTTGTAAGTTCCTGAGTTTTTCATCAAACTGTTAAAAGTTTGTGAGCGATTCCTCTGTCTTACTCAAGGTTATTATTATTTTTTTTTTCCCCCAGGTGTCCATCAAGGAACTCCAAGTGTGGCGGTCCCAGTTTAACTTCAAGACCAAAAAGCCTGTCTTCTTTGAGAGAATAACTCCACTGACGGTAAAGGCACAGTTTAGAACTATTCAATCCTTCCTTCAGGAAATGCTCACACTGATCTCAGACTTACCTAACTGTCTTTTACCTGCGTGATCATTTTAGCTGTTGAACGGCTCATTCACCTTAAATCTGGCTGAAGACGAGGTTTACACTTTAACTACAATTACAACAGGACAGAAGGGCAGTTACCCTGACCCGCCTCCTTCAGCTCGCTTCCCTAAAGTCTACAAGGAGGACTTCGATGTTCGTAAGTATCACATACAGAACACAAGCGCAAGTCTGACCGGAAAAAGGTTGACAGTATTCTTACACAAGACACTGTATTTTAGAACTAAAACACGGTTCCCATGTGTCCTGGAGAACACACAGAGAATGTGAAGAAGGCGTCAGATTTCTGTAACGCCTGACAGCTGAAATTAGGGAGCTCTAAATAATAAAGTTTGAGTTACAAGGGCAAGAGTTTAGGGCTGCTGGTTGCCATGCATTAAAAACCTAAAACCAAGAACATCCTTGTCATGGTGGTGGAGACATCTTGCCGTTCTCAGCAGCTGAGGGAAGGATGAATGCAGCCAGACCTGAGGCTGGGGGTGACTGGTCATCTTTCAGCTCAACGGTGACCTGAAGCAAGCAGCCAAGACAATACAGGACCGGTCTCTGACTGTCCTTCAGAGTTCAGACTGAAACCTCAGATCATCAGTGGAGAGAGCTGAAGGCGTCAGCTCACAGTCGCTTCCCCATCCAATCTGATGGAGCCCGAGAGGATCTGACAGGAAGAATGAGAACAACTGACCAAATCGGCTAACTGCTGCCAAAGGGGCTTCAACAATGTCCTGAACTCTGGATCATGAAAGTGCTGTTAAATAAAATGTTTGCTTTCATAAATAGAATAAATGTTTTGCAAACTTGAGGGAGTGCAACAAAGGACTTGACACTTTGACAATATTGGATAGCTGTTAATATTGTTTCCTTCAACTTTCCCTTTAACTTCCCTTTCAGTTCATTTTCAGTTTGTGTTTTTGTCTGTTTATAGAGGTCAGGTTGCTGTAGTTGTAGTTACAGTCAGCTTAGCTCTATAGTCCTTTTTCTTACACAGCCACACTTAACATGTTTTAAAGGAGACTTCCAAAGGGAGGAACTTGTTAGTCCAGGACGCCGCCATGGACATAACAGCCCTGTGTCCAAAAACAAAAATCATGTATTGCAAAGAGTGTGTGTAAGTACATAGTATAATCCTCTGTCTTTGCAGGAAACCCTCCCTTTTCTGAAGCTCCAGACTTTGCAGACCAGACGGGGGTGTTCGAGTACTACATCAACTTGACTGACCCTGGACCGCACACCTTCACCTTACGACAGGTTCTGACCCAGAGACCCATCACGTGGGTGGCAGATGCCGACCAGACCATCAGCGTCATAGGAGACTATCAATGGTGAGATGATGGTACCTGACAACAGAACTTAGGAAATACACTCAGTCTCAGTCCCTGTTCTCTTTCCATATTGTGCTTTTGTGTTACAGGCAGAACCTCACGGTTACATGTGATGTCTTCATGGAGAATGTTGAGACTGGCGGTGTTTTCATAGCAGCCAGGGTGGATAAAGGAGGCCAGTCTGTCCGCAGCGCTAATGGGGTCTTCTTCTGGGTGTTTGCAGACGGCACCTACAAAGTCACCAGTGATCTTGGTCAGTGGGGTTTCTGCTTGCTCCATCACACATTTTACTGTTAACCAAAAAAAAAAAAAAAAAAAAAAAAGGCCAAGAGTAGCAGTCTTCTCCAAATTCATTTTCAGGCTTCTAAACCATCCTAAGTAGAAGGTTGAATTGCTTCTGTTGTTGATGTGCCTCTTTTGTTGTCATGCGTTTGTCAACAGCTGGTCGGACTGTACTCGCAGAGGGTCTGTCTGGTACCCGAGCATATGGTTGGCACACCTTATCCCTCACTGTGACAGTAAGTCAAGAGTTCAGATGGTATTCTGTAAAATTTCTGATGCCTCTTTCTCTTGAGTTTTTCTAAATGTGGATTCGACATTGTGATAAACACCTTGGCTGATGAGTCCGTCTCTCTTATTACTGATGTGTCATAAGAAAGACTGATTGCAACTTTGTAATGTCTCATTTAACTTTTTTTAACTGGAGAAACTTTTTTTTTTTTCCCTGCATTGATATCATCTGTCAGATCACTTTACTTTTATGGATAATTATGCTGGGCAAACAAATCCTAACGAAGATGTGGGGCTTTTGTTTTGTTTTTTTGTTTTTTTTTATGTTTATTCTCTCGCAAAAATGAAATAATTCAGTACTGTTACTTCTTTGTTTACTTGGAGCGCCAATTAGCAATGCATCCATTATGTGATGTAGTTTCACTGAGTTTGTGCAATGTTTAAAGTCACAGAATTGAGTCTTTTGTTTGAATTTCAGGTTTTTAAAAAAAAAAAAAAATTAACCTCATTTTTGAGCATACAATCATATAAAATTGTTCATCTGTCAGACCCGTCTGAGCAGGTCTATAAAGAGTAACACAGCAACTGGTGTGTGTGTGGTAAAGCTTTTCCCCTGCACCCCTGTCCTGCAGGGCCAACTTGCGTCGGGGATGCTGAATGGATACCCACTGTGGAAGAACGCCGTGGTACTGAACCCAAAGAACGGCTGGGCTGCAATAGGAACACGCTCGTTTGAACTGGCGCAGTTTGATAACTTTGCTGTGGTGGCAGAGTAATGATATAACTGCCAACTAATGACTTACACTGTGATGTCAATATTCAGATTAATTTATTGACTTGATTAATGCATTGATTTTAATAATGAAGTGCTAAATGTAGATTAGATTTTTATCTGAACAGATTTAAAAGTTTTAAAAGAATTGAGGGAACATGAGTTGCTCTTTGAGATCATTTTAACTGTCATTTTATTTGCAGTTTTTTTTTTTTTTGTTGGTTTGTTTGTTAATGAAATAAACTCATTTTAATATAAACTGCCACTTTTAATCCTCTGGAATGTAAAGTCGCATTATATATATGCAAAAGTCTTTTCAACATCATGATCCCATCAATTCAGACCACAGGCAGAAATGCATGGACCATTCCTGATCCAGCTTCTTCAGACTGTAGGTCAACTTGGCTTCATCCTGATGAAGCTGCCAGTTACTGAGCCAGGTCCTTTTTTTTTTTTTTGTCCTTGACCTCTCCTGATTCTTCAGATGTCTTTATAACAGCTTGAACACCACATCTTCAGTATCCAGTTTGTTTTCTGATTTCCCTTTGACAGTGGCCTTGATGATGTTAAATGATGATTTTATGCCTGTCACATTCTGTGATCTTTGTCGTTTTGAATAGAATGATGTGATTGAAAGTTGCTCTTCTACATATTAGCAGCTTCCAATGAGTTAACCTCATACAACGTGTGTCTGCAAAGCTCAAGCTTGTCCTGATCAAACCTGAGTCAAATACAAATACAGGTGTTAACAATGACATTAATTATGGCTCCATTCCATTTAGCTTTAAGAGCCAGGTTCCTGCCTTAGCTCAAGTGTGAGGGGAGGTCACACTGAATTACCACTTCAGCCTATAGAAGCTGTTTTTTTTTTTTTTTTTTTTCAGATTTTTTTTTTTTTTTTTAATCCTGCTAAACATTTCCTGTATTTTCTGGTTGTATTCTAATAAAGAGAATGAGAAACAATTCTATATGGTTATTAAACAACATTAAAACATCTATCAATCTAATTGTGGCCTAAAACCTTTGCACAGCACTCTATGTATATATGTATGTATGTGTATATATACATATATATATGTGTGTGTGTGTGGTTGAAAAAAAAAAACATGCTAACAACCTAACAACACCTGCTCAGCAGAGACAGGTTCATTTGGGTTTAAGCTGCACTTGTTTAGATACAGAGGAAATCAGGAGGACTGGTTAGGAGGATGTTGAATGGCTCCCACATAGGTGCCACAACACTACGAAGGAAATGGATTTGAATTGTCTGTGATCTGGCCCGAAAATATGGCTAAAAGTGGCTGTAAATGAAATCCACGATCGCGTCTATCTTCGTGCTTTGGTATAAAATCCAAATCCCGGGCAGCCGTACATTTGTTCCACAAGTATTTGTATAGTACTTTTGCTCTAGATACCATGTCAAAGACTCCACTTAAATTTGACCATGCTTGTTCTCTCCTGGCCCAATATATACGCTCCTGATCCATGGCCCGGATCTGGCCCATATTCAGCACGACTATCGGATTCAGCCTCCACATCTGCACCAACTGCACCTCTGCCTGAATGTGGAGGTGTGTGGGCTGCACTCGGGCTGAGGACCCAGGCATGTGTTGGGTTAGGCCAGGGAAGGCCTAGCGTGGAGGAGGCCTCTCGAGCCCTTCTTTGCTTCCGGCTTTACACGTTTAAAAAAAAAAAAAAAAAGAACATGACGTCACGTACGGAGTTGTTGAAAAGAGTTTAATTTATTTATATGAGCACTTTTTGAGCTAATAATGTCTGGGGGGAAAAAAATTCCTGGTTAGACAATATTAAAGTGCCTGTTATTTTTAAAATTATTCTTATTTATTATTCTTAAAAACGCCACCCCTTATGTGCCACTTGAGGGCGCGTCTCTATGGCAACGCGACAACGCTTGCTAACGGCTGACAAGCTGCCGGCCTGAAGCCGAGGATGGAGAAAGCCAGGCAGCCACTGAAACGGGTCTTTATCAACAACATAGACTCGTACTCGTCCGAACACATCGCCAAGGTAAGTGCGGGAGGTCAGGGCCGCGCTGTGAGCCGCCGGCAGCGTGAGCTAGCAGTCACAGGCTGCTTCGTTTGTAGCCGTTTGAGCACAGCAGCAGCAGCAGGAGGAGGAGGAGGAGGAGGAGGTGGAGGAGGAGGACCGACTTGGTGCGTTTTCACCTCTGCAGTTCCTGTCTGAACGTGTTGTGGGAGCACCTGCCGGCCCCGGTGGAGAGAAGGAGGAGGAGGAGGAGGAGGAGGAGGGGGTGGAGGAGGTGGAGGAGGAGGAGGAGGAGAGGAGGACGCCAAACCGGAGGGGAGCAGCCTTTCAGGTGGTGGGAAGTGTGTCTGGGGAGTATTTGGTAAGTGTTTGGTCCAACAGAAGCTGTCTGGCAAAGCGCTACACTGGGGATAGACACTCAGCAGCTCCAAGGTCAAGTTAAAGCCCGGAACTGTTTGTTTGTTTGTTTGTTTGTTTGTTTGTTTGTTTGTGTGAAAGCGACTGGACAGGGACAAGCTTCTTCCAAAACTGATGAGCTGCGATGTTGTGATCTACAACACCAGCCAGCACTGTGATCAGGTGGAGGAGGCCTTGTGGGCTGTTTCAGGTAAGCAGTCCTCAGTCTGTGTTGGGTGGTTGATGGGTTGACAGGCTGTTTATTCTCTCTTCAATTCACTATTATTATTTTTTTTTTTTTGTTTGGTTATTCCAGACAATGTTTCACATGCAAATATAATGATTCATTAAGCTACTATTTGCCTTCATGGGCATAGCTTTTACATTTGAAGTTGTTTATTGTTTGTCTGCGGCTATGAACTTGTAACTTTACAACATTATCAGCATACCTGGATGGACTTTTTCATTTTCATTTTTCATTCTGCTCATGAGTACAGCGTGTCCACAAATACTTACCTTTACAGCGGGGTCTTGTTAACGTCTTCTGAGCCGTGAACCCAGAATTGTTGCAGCTTCAACATTTACAGAGGTTTCATGTTTTCATGTTCATTTAAGTCGTTTATACTCAGCCCATCTGTTCTCAGAGCTGCTACAATCGCGGTAAATATCAAAACGTCAGATCCATCAGCCACATCTGTATCGACTTCAAGAAGGTCGCCTAAAATTTTGTCAGCAGGTGCTTCCTGTTTAACGCTATAGCGTTGTCGCTGATGCCTTTACAATATCTAAGTATCTGTAGACATGTTTGGATATAATATGTTGCTTTTCATGTTGCCATTGATGTTAAAATGGATACCAAAACAAGGAAGTCATCCCAATTAGGTGTGTATATTTAGATTTCCTCATTTTCTCATTTTCATTTATGCGATATTTGTTTCAGAGAGATCATCTGCACTCAACACTTCAGCGTGAAAGGCACTGAGCAGCACTGACAGAGATTATTTTTAGATTTAGACACAATGATTAATTAATCTGCTAATCAGCTAATCTGCTAGTGTGTCGTACTTTTAGCTCTTCACAATAAGATGGAAGATTTTTCTCGGCCGAAGACGTTCATCCTTATCTCCACGGTGATGACCTGGGCATGCAGCAAGCCAGTCGACCCTGTAAGTGGACGCCCAGAGTACCTCTAACCTAACGTAACCTGTTATCTTTTTTGTGTCTTACACAAACTCATGTTTGTAACTCATTAAATATTTGACCACATGTGGTCTAGCCACATATTTGGTTTTGACCCAGTGTTTTACAGGGGTTAAGTAAACTGATGATAGTCATCAAAATATAAGATACAAGATACCCTATCTACAGTATGAAGATGAGCCCAGCCACTTTATGGAGGAAACTCATTTTATCTGCTTGTATTCATAATCTAATTTTTTTTGGTCACAACCCAAAGACTGTATATAAAAGCAGACATAGACTCCAGGCCTGTGAAATTAAGCCAATTGTATTGAAGTCTATGGGAAAATGTCCCTACTTCTCCCTTGATTTATTAGCTCAGTAAACATTTTCCTAGTGAGTTTATGGTCTTCTGGTTTCAAAAAACCAACGGCTTAGGGACAAGATTACAGACTGGAGGCTTCAGAACTTCTCCCCAACTGCTGCTGCAGGGGACCCCCAGGCCAACCCTGCCTCCCTCCCTTTGTAATGAACAATGGTGAAAACTTGTAAATTTGTTTTCACTATGTTTGTCATTATC
Source organism: Rachycentron canadum (assembly GCA_038496675.1). Lineage (NCBI taxonomy): Eukaryota > Metazoa > Chordata > Actinopteri > Carangiformes > Rachycentridae > Rachycentron > Rachycentron canadum. The sequence continues at coordinate 21,468,737 of CM076661.1, forward strand.
AAAGAGCAGTGTATCTGCTTTGAGTTGGGCAAACTTACAATGTTTGAATATGTTCAACAGGTTCTGTATCTCTAAACGGTTATTCATGATTATTGTTTTTAATAAGAAAAAATGTATTTAGTTTTACAGGTTTGTTTACTCATCTAGATCAGTGATGTTGGAGTGGGATCCTTTTGTTGTTAGTAGTAAACCCGTTGTTGCCTGTGTTGTGTAACAGGATGACCTGGAGCTTCCTTTCACTGATGAGATCTTCTGGAGGAGGAGAGCACATCCCAACTTCCAACGACACATTGACCTGGAGAAGAGGGTGGTCAAAATGGGCAAAACTGTGAGCTTCAAATTTCCGAGTTGTTACATTTTGCACAGGAGACTCCTAACTGAGACGCATCACCCTGTCACATGGTTGTTGCTTGTAGAACAGAGCGTTGTTCTCGACGTATGTGGTGGCGTCAGGACTTCAGTACGGGATGGGAGAGCAGGTCTTCCACCTCTTTTTCAAGGTGAGATTTGAAGACTAATGTTGATTTTGGTTTTGACCATCAGCAAGATTCATTTTTATCTGTACAGATATGTCTCCATTTTATTAGTTTTAACACAGTGATCATCTTGGCACCTGATTTGGATGAAAATGTTTAATTATTATATTAATTAACAAGAAGTTGTTGATTTTAATCTACAATTTTTGTTTATTTTCACTTCTCAATTCAATTTTGGTTTCATTTTTGCCAAGCATGTTTAATTTTAAGTATTAGTAGCAGTTATGGTAGTTACAGCTCTCACTTTAGTGGAATAGGCAACATTCACTTTTTGAGTGTGTGACTTGATGTCAATACAACTGAATCCATTTCTCATTATAAACCACACTGTCTGCGTGCTTCCTGCTGGATTAGCATTAGCATTATCATAACTATCCAGTCTCTCCCCTACTCAACAACTGATCCACTTCACTAAAACACTACTGAGTGTCTCGATTTAGTTTGAGAGAACAGGCTGCAACATCAGATAATGCAGTGATGTGTCTTTAGCAAATATCTAGAGTCTAGAGAGGTTTTAGACAGTCGACTGTGGTCTAAATGATTAGCATGTTTAATAGAATCTTCTTAAATTTTGCATAATCTGTAACACTGGAACTGTAGTCAATGTCTGGTGACGAGTTTTCAGTTTATTTCATATTTGAAAAAGTTTCAGAAACTCCTCTAGGTTATATAGGAATATTAAATAAATACATACATTAATAAATACATCCATGAAATGAATCCTGAAATAAATAAATTAGGCAATAAATATATAAATAAAGAGTCAAGAAATAAATAGCTTAAGAAATAAATAGGGCTGTAAGATATAATAAAATATAATTTTTTTATTGACTTCACTGGAACCTGGTATGCAGTAGAATATGGATGGATGGCAAATGAAAGTTTATGACATGTAACGACACGATATATAATGTAAGGGTGATCTGTGCTACTGTATATGGCCAGAACAAAGCAACCAAGGGGCAGTGAGATAACCCTGCCACTTCATTTGAATACAACAGATGGTAATTAAAAGAGCTGGGAAATAAATGTAGTGTTTGGAAATAAAAGTCTCCACGAATAAATAAATGTGGAATTAAAAAATAAAAGCCCCCTGAAATAAATAAAAATCTTATTTTTAAAACAACAATATGTATTTATTTATTCACTGAATTATACATTTATATTTACATTTATTTATGTATTGCTACATTTATTACCTAACCTATTTATTCCAGCACTGTATTTATTTATTTTACAGGATTTATTTCATAAGCTGTATTTATTTATCAATTATATATTTACATTTATATTTATTTAGATATTTCAAAATTTATTATATAATTTATTAATTTCAAGATTTATTTCATAGTTGTATTTAGCTGAAAAATGAACTAGCTTCATATTCAATTTGTTATGGTATTTTATTGGCCACGCTCACAATCCACAGATACTTAAGGGAAAAACAATAGTGTTGGTTGAGTCAGTCAGTCCACAGCTTGTCCCCATCTGGTTATTTCTTTGGAAGGGAAATAATTAAGAATTGTGTTATGGACAGTATGAATTTCAACACTTAATATTATGGAAACCTGCACAGACATGGACAGAGAGCTGCATGGACCACCACCACCATCCTAAGACCTTGTCACAAACTGTGTAAAGTTGATTCATATGTGTAACTAATGTAAATGATCTGCATCATTAGACATCATGGCTGGGACAGGAACCTGAAATACCTGTCTTTGGAGACGGCAACAATATCGTTCCTACCATTCACATCAAAGACCTGGCAAGGTCTGACACACACACGCACACACACACACAAACACACACACACACACATATGTTTTGTTTTTTTTTTTATTAATAGCTTCCTTGAACATTTATTGATGTGAGGTCATAGCCTGCACAGAGACCTGTTCTGCATTGACTTCATTTGGAGACAATTGATTTTGTCATAACTATAACAATATCCTTTTTTTTGTAAATCAGTGTGATTCAGAACGTGATTGAACATCAGCCCAAGCCATATTACCTGCTGGCTGTGGACTATTCCAACAATACCATGCAAGACATTGTGAAGGTGTGTAACTGATCGCAGAACAGAAAGATGTAAATGTGAATGGGCTGAAAATGTAATAAAGCCAGTGACATGTCTTTCTCCACCAGACAGTTGCCTCAGTACTGGGACCTGGGAAGATCCAGAAGAAGCCATTTGAAGAGGCCTTCCTCACAAAGGACTTAAGTGTATGTTCAGAGTTTAGTGTAATGATCAAGAGTTTATTTTTTGTGTATTCCTTTAAAAGTTGTTGATATCTTTTTAAATAAAGGTAATGGAAATTGATTCTCTGCTGGTCAACCTTCGCATGGAGGGTCTCTACCTCAAGGAGCTTTTCTCCATCAACTGGCTCTGTGAGTCTGGTTTAGTGGATAACATAGGGCTGGTGGTGGAGCAGTACCGGCAGACCAGAGGACTCCTGGTAGGTTCTAAAGCTGTGTTTCTCAAACTTTTTTAGACCAAGGTCTTAGCCACTAAAATAAAACCAAACACCCCCCAAACCAATCGGGCTGCTACGTCAGTAGTGTTGCGGTAAGCTTGCATGGAAAACTAGAAAAGTATCGTTGAAAACTGTGTTATTCTTTTGCATTTTGATGTCTTTTTTGGAAATAAACAGGAAATGCAGGGTTAGAAAAGCGAACTAGCAAAGAGTCCAGCCAAATGGGAATTGATCCTGGGTCTTAAAATAAGGAAACATGCACCTTAACCATTCTGTTGTTGAACTCACAAAGTGGTGCTCTTTAACTGACGTTATACAATCCCACGTTCAAACACTGGCCAGATGTAATTGAACGCACACCAGTCTCAGTCATGGTGACAAAATTAAAGTAAAACGTACCATTTCCTGTTCTGTCTGTTGTGTTCTGAGGTTTCAGTGGATTGTCTTTAACTGACCTGCTCTTCAGCCTCCAGTCAATGATTGTGTCCGTTGTCAGTGTTTGATTATTAACAGGCTGATAACTGGAGACATTTAGCTCAGTCCCAGAGCAGGGTCACTGTGAGCTTCATCCACATTTCCTCTCTGTCAGACATATATTGTAAAACACAAACTGTAGACTCAAGCTATGTGAAGAGACAGTGTCACAAAACAGTTGGCTACACTGAGGAACAATAACACTGTAAAACAGACAATTCAATCATTGTAATAATTTGAATATATATACGAGTTGATTTAATACTGAAAACCACACGTGGCCCAGCACTACTCAGTAGCTCTGTGGTCACTCTCAGTCAGTGGGAAATACTACATCAAACAGGAGATTCTAATCATTTACTTGCAGACCTCTGGCTTCAGTTGCGGGCCGCACATTAAGAAAGGTTGTTTTAAAGCTAAAGGAAGAAGCATGTCTTTATCCGAAGAATATAAAGAGGAATAATAATATTGCTTCTCCTCCATATATCCTAAAGTTGTGCAAGTTATCATTAAGTTGTACTAGTATAATCCATGCGGTGTGTTCTCTCCAGCCCATCCGTCTGTGTGTACTGGGTCCTCCTGCAGTGGGGAAAAGTACAGTGTCAAAACGGGTCTGTGAACGCTACAAACTCCATCACATCACACTGAAGGAGACCATCTCTGAAACAATCGCACAACTAGTGAGCTCCTACATGACACATGTCCATGTGATCCACTGTTATTGTGTTGATAATAGAGCTGTAGATATTTAAACTGTCCTTATAGACTATTTCTGTCCTCGTGTCCAGGAAGATACCGTGAGGAAACTCGATCTAGATGCAGAGAATGAGGATTCACCAGCAGAGCTGCTCAGCAGACTGAAGGACAGTATGGAACAGAACAGAGGTATGGAGTTATGAGGTCTGCGTGTTTAGTCAGAGTCCAGGGACTCAGGACTCACTTTTAATCTTAAATCAGTCTCACGTCAATATTCAAGTTTTCATATTCAGCAACAAAAATGTAAAGGCTCAGATCATTTGTATTTGTGTCCTCCTTTTTAAAATGATGCGCAAGCAGTTGCTGGCGATTTCATGGTTAATCTCATGGGTTAATAAACAAAATATTCCGTTTGTTTCAATTACATTTTGTATTTTACTGATATTCTAAAATAGAATAAATGTGGATGGTGTCTGGGTTCTGGGTTCTGTCTCAGTCGAAACATCTTCAAATTCAAATCGCTCTCGATATCTATATAACAATAAAGACACACTAAGGAAATAGAAATGCAAATGTGAGAAAAGTAATAAGTAATGTTTGAGGTTAGATTCACAGTACAGAAGTAAGAGCAAAAGTAAATTAAAGTAGATTAACTAATTTAATAGTAAATAGTAAATGGGTCAACAGTAAATTAATAGTTTAAAAATACATATGCAATGGACCTTTGACTTACAAGTGGACCCCAATAGCTTTGCACTTAACGTTCAATTTATCTCTTCTCTTTGTTTCTTTACCCAACTGGTGGAGGCAGATGGCCTGAGTCTGGTTCTGCTCGAGGTTTCAGCCTCTTAAAAGGAAGGTTTTTCCTCTCCACTGTCGCAGAGTGCTCCTCTTGGTGGGAATTGTTGGGTTAAGACTAGGGTTATAATAATAATTTCATATCAAGAAAGTTTAGACCTGCTCTATACACAGTAACTGCTGCTATGTAAAAAAAAATTAGAATTGAATCGAATTTGTTGTTTTGCAACGGGCTTTTAGCTTTAAATTTATTGCAGGAAGCCAATGTTACAAAGTGGGTTCATTGAATTTAAAAAATGCCTGGGTAACTCTGTCTACCTCTACCAGGCAAGTTCTAATGTGAGACCTGTAGGATCCAGTCTCTTTGGAGCCTGTTTAAAACTGGTAAATCAGCTCTTTTGTCCATTAGGTCTTTTGGATGAGCAGCTGTTGGTGAAGCTGGTGAAGGATAAGCTGACGTCTAACCCCTGCAGAAACCAGGGTTTTGTTCTTGACGGCTTTCCCAAAACATATGAACAAGCTAAAGAGCTCTTCAGTGGTGAGACACCAACAGAAACCTTCCACTGCTCTCGTGTCACACATCACATGCACTGTATATGGAATGGAAACATACCGTGCACATCTGTGTATTTTCTTTGTTTTTTTTAGCTGAAGAAGATGAATCCATAGATGGAACATCCCAGATTTCTCCATATAACAAGAAGATTATGCCGGGTATCTGTAGTGTCCTCCATTATCACGATGCTGTTATTATACACAAGGGAGACTGTTGAATGAAATAATCTTATCTCTGATATAAATGCTAAAAATACTCCAGCAACAAAAAACCAGTGGAAAGAAGTTTTCAGTTGTTACAGCAAAATGTTTTATTAAAAACTCCAATGTTGTTGCCGTAGTGATAATTGCCTTGTGTGTGTCTCAGAGTTTGTGTTGTGCCTGGATGCATCGGATGCCTTCCTGAAGGATCGGGTGATGAACCTGCCAGAGAGGCTGGTGCAGGAGCACAACTATGAGCAGGAGCATTTCCTGCAACGCCTGTCCAGATACAGAGAAAACAACATGGAGGACGACACTGTGGTCAACTATTTTCATGAGCAGGACATTTCTCCTCTGTACCTTGGTAATCCAGGAAGCATCATACAGTGCCGGGGTGATATAGGGAGAAGTTTGTTCCTTGAGCTGAGGTGTGAATCTGAGCTGTAACAAATATTTAGAGCATTCATCCAACGCTGACCCAAAATCTGCTGAATCAGCAGATTAAAGTTTAGGCTCCTCACGTTTTAATGAGGAAAGAAGCAGAGGCTTGAAAGTCGTACCTCTGGCCTTTTATCAAAGAAACATATGTGCTGTTGTCAGACAGTTGGTGAAGAATCATCACCCAAATTTCCTCCTTGACCAACACCTTGGTTTTAGCATTTTTACTTTTACGGTTTTATTCTGAAGGACTTTGTACTATATGAATAAATTTATACATAAATAATAATTAAAGTAATCAATTAACCACCATATGTTTAGTTCTATTACAAGTAATAATAGTGTACAATTTTCAACAAGACATAACGGTTTTCATTTTTGTTGTTTATTTCAGCCCCCTCTGATGTCTATAGTTTCAGTTCTGCCAATGGAACCTTTCTAGCTACAACTAGCTACTTTCATCATATTGCCAAACGTTACTGTGTTCGATGTCCTTTCCAGAGGTCACCAGCGGTGACGAACCCAACTGCCTGCTGCTGCTGCAGAAGATTTACGACATGGTGGGTAAGCCCCGCAACTATGGCCCCAGCAGCCAGGAGGTGGAGGAGGAGGAGAGGAGGAAGGCTGAAGAGAAACTGAGGCGAGAGGCTCTGGAGAGGGCCCAAGAGGAGCAGAGGGAGGAGGAGGAGGCCAGACACAGAGCAGCACGCTGGGAGGAGTGGGTAGGTGCTGAGATATCGATAAGGATATAGAGGTTTTGCTTGGTGCTTTGAAAATTAAATATTATAGTCATATGCTCAAATAATTTTTTTGTGTGTATGAGCCGACCATGCATGCAGTAGCTCCTGTTCATTGGAGCTCTGTCTTTCCTTCCTGTGACAGTTATACAATTCATAACTGAGCAGCAACATCCCTGTGGGGATCTGTGAAGTTTCCCCAAGTGTCAGCCCATCATGATGTCACACATTGGTTTGTCAACTGTACTTCAGCAAGTACAGTTGTACTGTATATAAAAGTAGACATTGACTCTGGATCTGAACAGTGAAGCCAATGCTGAAGAGCCTTAAACCTTCATTCTCTCTAATGACCATCAAGGGGCGACTCCACTGGTTGTTAAAGAAGTCAGATTGTATTGAAGTCTATGGGAAAATGTCCCTACTTCTCCTTGATTTATTAGCTCAGTAAATGTTTTCCTAATGAGTTTATGGTCTCAGTCTCTAGTTTCAAGTCTTCAATACAACATGATGTTCACTTTTTAAATGATGGTCCATTCAGAGGAAAATAGACCAGAAAGCAGGGGATGAATTAGGGCGTGTGGCTACTGTCTGATTGACGGACTGTACCACCCAATGAGGATAGAGTACAGAGCAGGTCAGCTCCACCCCTCACTCCTCCTCAGCTCCACCTTCTCCTCTGAATATGGTTTCTTCTGATTTAAAAAAAACCAAGATGGCCGGCAGACAACTTACAAACTGGAGGTTTCAAAATGGTTTTCAGACCTGGAGTCCACGTCCACTTTTATATACAGTCTATGATTCTCCCTGACGAATGTTAGTGTACAGTGCCAACTATGTATTGGTGTAATGTAATGTGTTGCTGCTAGTGGTAAATCATCAAAGCATGTAAATCAAATCAAGTGCTACCAGTGTTTCCGGTGACCTCACTTTTGGTTTAGATGACTTGTCCCTGATCTGATCATGTTGGCTGTTAGCCATCTGTGTTCCCAGAGAGAGACTGCTCTAAAAGTAACACACAGAATTCTTATTCAGTGTCAACGTAACAAACCGTGTTTGATATGTTTGTTTGTTATGGTGTTTTTATTTTGTGTGTCAGACTAAAGGTTTGGAGGAGGTGAGGCAACAGGAGGAGGAGCTGCTGGAGGCCCAATCAGTCCCTATGAGGAACTACCTGGTGGAGCACGTGATGCCCACTCTGACCCAGGGACTGATCGAATGCTGCAGAGCACGACCACAGGACCCCGTGGACTTCCTGGTATGATACTCACTACCAGTGATTACTAATCCCAAGAATTAAATTAGAATTAAATGCCATTAGATTTTGATTTGATCATACCTTCTTTGTTTTTCTTTTTTATCTTGGGCTTCTAAACATACTTATCCAAACACAATGGTGGTGCACTTAGAACCTCCATCAGCAGATGTACTCAGTTAATATTTTACATGATCGAACAAAGATTGTGGACAATGTCCCAATGTTCCTCAAGACCCTTGTCAAAGTCTCTAAACACACAAGCTACTCATTCCATGTTCTGGAAGTTTTGCTCCAGTCATACATCCGAAGAGAATCAGCTTGGTCTTCTCTCTACCCAATTTAAAAGAGTGTCTTTTAGTAGAGGAGCAGCCCACTGTCCAGAGCTAGTCGACAGCTACTTCAACACTATTGTCTAACTTTTATCCAGCAAACATGCTATGGAACATACAGGTTATTGAACATTAACATAACACTGACATCAGGGATCTTAATTCTACTCACAGTATTTAGTGATTGCCACAGTGTGCTAGAATAAGTCATGGTGTTTGTCATCCATCTTAATCTAACAGGTGTAATTTAGCATCTTGCACTGTATAATCCTGATCCTTATACAGTTAGAAGATCTTAAAGCCAAACTCCAGATTGTGTTCCACTGGGATTTGATCACACCTACTGGTTTGTCTCGTTCCAGGCGGAGTACCTGTTCAAGCACAACCCCTCTGACTACTGAAGGTACTGAAGATGCCCTGAAGGAGGTCATTTCTTGAGGTTGCTCCCAGACACGGTGCAAATACAGAACGAGAACAACTGAAATAAAATCCTTTTTTTGCTCCTAATTTCCTTGTGCTCTTCAAGACATTAGAGACTGGAATCAATTACTTGCAGCATTTCTATGAGAGAAAAACTCCTGCAGTCCTTTAGACTTGTCACAGCATTGCAACCATCACATGCCAAGTGTCCCTCAGTTCATGCTGGGATTTTGATTAGGTCTGATTTGAAAGTGGCCAAATCCCCTGCCCCAGTTGTATTTACACACAGCTTTGTTTGGGCTCTTGTGTGCCGGCCATTATTTAAAAGCACCCTAAAAAAGAGGATGAAAGTGTGCATGAAGCCAAAAGCTAATTAGGAAGTTAATTTGCGTAATGAACTTGGTAAACTCCAAAGTAGACACGCTCGGGTCATAATTGCTTTGATTTGGCTTCCGATTTCCAGGAAGGATAAATGTTACAAATGGCAGCTAATTTGTGTCTCTCTCATGTTGCCACTCGCGACTCCAAAGTGTACATAATTGGTTGCAACAGAACACCAAATTATTTCATTGTACATGCTTAATCACCACATGGGGAAATTAGTTGAGTTTATTTGGGAAACATTGTGACGCAAGCTGGTGCAATTTGACTGCACCATCTGTGAGTCCTAGGTACAAACACGACACAGAGACTTTCCTGGAGGTGAAGCTCACTGAGCATAAGTAAACATGATAATGCAATATTCTCGTAGTCTCGTGTGATCTGAAACATGCAGGAGATATTTCATTTGTGAACAGTCTGAAGATCTTGCGGTGACATTTGATGCAGGGACAAGAGTACAAAGTGCGCTTCCCCTGATAAGAAGTAGGCCTCATTTCACACCAACATACACACAGTAAAAAAACCACAAGCATATGTACACATATATAAAAGGTCATCCTTATCTTTACTTAAATGTTTTTTCTGTGTTTATTTATCTTCTCTGGTATTACCAAGTGTCAACCCAATGTACTGTCACCCATTGGTTCGTGAGCTACTGTTCTGGAGTCTCCAGTTTGTAATTTGCCTGTCGACGTCTTAGTTTTCTGAAACCACTACAAACCATATTTGGTGGAGAAGGAGTGAGGGGTGGATCTGACCCGCTCTGTACTTTGTGTGTGGTACAGTTTGTCAATCATACAGAAGCCACGCCCTGATGCATAACCAGCTGAAGACTGGAAACGAGAGACTGAAAACATAAACTCACTTAAAAATGTTTACTGGGCTAATAAATCAACATTTTCCCATAGACTTCAATACAATCTGACTTCTTTAACAACCAGTGGAGTCGCCCCCTGATGGACATTAGAGAGAATGAAGGTTTAAGGCTCCTCAGCACTGGCTTCACATTTCAGACCCAGAATCTATGTCCACTTTTATAGACAGTCTATTGGTATTACACATTCAAGTACCTCTTTAAGAGGTATTATTCCTTTTAAAGAGATACTGTGTGTAGCTGAATGACCCAGTTCAGTGTCACGTCACTGAAGACCCTGTAAACCCATGATGTGTGAGTTTTCTTTTTCTTTGGTTTGACATCCCTAAATTTTATATATGTAGGTGTATATATATATATATATATATATATAATTTATTTTTTATTCAAAACCCTATGCAAATATGTCTTGCTAACTGCTAAAGGCAGTTTAGCTAACAATGTCATTAACCTACAAAAAAGATTGAAACTCACTTATATACATATATATATATAAGACATATGTTCCATATATTGGTAGTCATCCTTCGTTCTCTCCAGCTTTTTCTCCTCATGCCTCAAGGCCTCAGGTCAGTGTTGATCATTTCCCACAGTTTCTTGTCAGTCAGGCCGCGGTCTCCTTTAGCCTCTCCACTGCAAGTCTGGGAGGCTGGGTGGGTTCCACCACCACTGTTGTCATATCTGTGCTGGAGTTCACTTCCTCCATGGCAGTGATACTGATGCTCTGTGCTCCACTTGACTGATCAAGCCAATACAAGGCCTCTGCTTCTCTTTTCTGTCAGACTTTTTCTCTCCCTGGTGAATCCCGAACCTCCCAACTGTGATGTAACTTTCCCCCAACCACCATCCATCTACGGTTTGTGCCCCCCTGCTGTGATAATTTCAGTGTCGCTCTCTTACGCTGTGCTCTGGTTGCTTGTAGTCGTCTCTGGTCTGGGATCTGTTGCCGTGAAGTCAGTCACTGAGTCTTCCACCCCACTATCTCAGACCCTAGGGATACTTTCTCTCATCATCTTTTTGAACTACAGGTAAATTTTCCAACTTGCTGCAAATCCTGGGAAATTATAGCCCATGAGTCTGCTCCTTCCTCCGTGTTCCACAGGGAATTTCACTTGTCTTCTAGCACGTGACTAGAATGTAGAGATGCGATAGTTTTTGTCTCATAACTGGTCTAGAGGACTTGTTTCTGTACATTCTGTGTAACAGCGTACAGAAGTTATTGCTGCTGTAGACTAGTTCGTGTTACGCCCTATCCCAACTCAAGAAGAGGTACACAAGTCGGACTTTATGGGTACAAGTTATTTATAATGACACCACAGTTGAGGTGTTTGCTTATTAATAGGCTTGTGTTCCTC
>CM076661.1:21493636-21505202 GCA_038496675.1 Rachycentron canadum
CAACCGGCCGAGGCAGACGGCTGCCCACCCTGAGCCTGGTTCTGCCAGAGGTTTCTTCCCCTAAAGGGAGTTTTTCCTCTCCACCGTTGCCATGTGCTTGCTCTCAGTGGGAACTGCTGGGTTTCTCATTCTCTGTGACAAGAGGGTTAACTGATCTGTGCTCGATGAGAACCGTCTGAAATATAATCTAAATATAATAAAAACATCAGCGTTATTTATAGTTTTCATGACTTTATTTCATTCATGTTGTTGAATGCTGGCAGGAGCGCTGTGCCCTCTGAAAACAACAGTAGTTACTTGTTGGTAAAGTACTAATGATGGAAATAGAATTTGCTGACAGGGTCTGTTCTATCACAGTGTATTATATATACAACCAGTTGTTTGTTATATGTTGAAAATGATTCTAATCTATTCTTCTGAAACCATTGTCAGGCAAACGTTTATTTTTTTTTAATTAATAGTGATAAAACATGAAAAACAGAATAATAGACAAAGTATACATCAGGTGAGAGTTTAGGGTAGTAGTTGATTGTATACAACAACAAACAACAACACAGTAATAATAATAATTATATATATATATAAAATAATACAAAAATGCTATCTAATATTACGTGCACACATATACACAGTATATATATATGCACAGTATATAATAATAATAACGATAATAATAATAATTACTGGTAATAATGATTTAAGACAGCATAAGTCATTTCTGTTAGCTCCTGCTTTAGATAGATAGATAGATAGATAGATAGATAGATAGATAGATAGATAGATAGATAGATAGATAGATAGATAGATTTCTACATCACCTCTGATCACATCATAATCAAAGTTGTTAATTTAAACAACAACAATGAACAAAAAGTTCTGCCTTGAGTGTAGGCAGCTTCATTCTGCATTGTGTTCATTGTGTGTGTGTGTGTGTGTGTGCGTGTTGATATTCATGCCTTGCCCTCACTCCTTCTTAACTATGATAAAGTAGCCCCAGTGCTGCCATGGACGCTGCCCTACTCCCACTGCCCAGGCATCTGCTTCCTCTGCCGCTGCCATCAGGACTGGATTGGGTTCAGATCACCCGGGCTTCAGGGAGGTGGGGGTGGGAGGTGGGCCGGGGTGTGGATTCAATGATTGGACTCAGGTTTGGGCATGAAACCAGTCCTGGGGCCACTTTGGCTGGAGGAGATGATGATTGGGAGACCGCCATGCCCACATGGGTTATGATGAAGGAGGTTTTAGGAGGAGGAGGTGGTGGATGAAGACAAGGAGGCTGAAACATCAGGTGAAGATTTTGGAAGGGGGGGGGGTTGAGTCATGTTGGTGACCACATGCTGCTGTCAGTCTGCTTCCACACACACACATAGAAAAATCATATGCGCCTCCCACTCTACTCCAGCTTAGGGAAAACTGGGAGTCATCTGGGAGGATGTGTGTGTGTTAGTGTGTGTGTGTGTGTGTGTGCATGCAGGTGGGGTGGGCGGGGTTGGTGTGAGGGGGTTATATGTATGGGTGCACTGAGTGAATCTCAGACTCCGTGGAGGGAAACAGAGAGCTCCCCTGCTAAATCCACTCGTCTGATCTCATCTGTCAATCACTGGATCCTCCACCAGTGTTGGTGTTGGAGGGGGGTTAGGGTGGTTTTGCACGCTGTTTATGGATGTGTTAGTCATGAGAGTGATGAGGCTGATATTCAGAGCAGATCACTGTAAGGTCTGCTTTCCCTGCACGCACTTTCTTTTGGCGCCCTGCTGCCTTCAGGCCTGAGCAGGACGTGCTGCAGCTACATTTACCTCACGCGTCACTGCAGGCTGCGGACCACACGTGGAAGCCATTACCAACACTGCAGCTACAATACTGACTAAAACCCGTGGCAACTGGGTGAGAAGGAAGAGTCAAACCGCCATGGACAAAAAGGCATGATTTCAAGGAAAAATATGAAGCTGAGTAACATTATATAAGAAGAATATCTCTAATAAGAAAGCTTTACGTCTGGATGTGTGATAGGGACACATTAAGCTGTACTGTCCGGCAGCAAAGACACCAGGGGCCTCACAAAAACATTGCTTTGTGATATGAATGTGAGATCCTGCGTTGCTCCACGCCAGCGTCCTGTTGAGCTGATGCTTTTAGTCATCTGGCGACACTTGGAGGTGACGTAGTGAAACACCTGGCATTAGGAGTTGCCTTATGAGACCAAATGACCATGAGCGAAAACAGCTACTCCTCGCTCTGACGCAACCACGCGCATGCGATTGAATAAGTGGACGTAAAAGAATGGGCTTTGGGCTTAGAGGACAGAATTTGAAGGGACCAGGTTTTGGGGGACGATATATGTAGATGTATATAAAATAAGACTCTGGATCCAGAAAGTGAAGCCAATGCTGACTTTCTCCTCCAAATATGGTTTGGCCGTGGACCAATTTACAAACTGGAGGCTTCAAAACGGCAGTTTACAAAGCAATGGGTGACGTCGCGGTGGGTTGACACTTGTTGTGGACTACTCCAGAGCTGGGCGCTGCCAAGAAAAAAAAAAATAACGCTGCCTTTACGCTGCTCGAAGAAAAAAAATGGATCCCGCAATATAATCATTTTTAAAAAACGTTAACGCAACGTTACGTTATATAATTTTCATATGATACACCAACTTTCCCATCTCAGCCAGGCCTAGACACATGTTTATAAGACATTAAAAATGCAGTTTTTACCAGACAGAGACTGTCCATGTGAGTCCATAAACGCCTCCTGTGTGTGTGTGTGTGTGTGTGTGTGTGTGTGTGAGATTAACAACCATGCACACGTTCTGACACACACCTCTATTTACTGTAGCTCTGTACACTTTGCTCATTTGTTTCACATGGTATTAATGATGAACATCTGCCTGTGTTTCTCAGTTGATGAATGCAGATGAAACAGTAGCTGATTTTAGACACACACACACGTCTTTGTACACCTATCTTTGTGGGATCCTGTCACCGACATAGTGCTCTCTTCCCTTACCCTTAACCATCCCAACTGAATGTCTGACCCTAAAATCATTTCAAACCCTCTAACAGCCACTCAAGCCTGTGGGCTCCAGTACGTTGGTCCCCGCAAAGCCACCAGACCCCACAAGTATAGTAAAACAAACACAGACACACACACACACACACACACACACACACACACACACACACACACCTCTAAGGAGTGTCCTGAAATGCATCAGTTTAACATTAAGCGATGATGGAACACAAGCAAACAGGGATTTGCAACACACACACACACACACACAGCTCTAGTATAAATGTCGTAGGAAGGGGAGAGTGGAGGTGATGGTGAGGGAGTTCAGGAGGGTGGGGATGTTGGGGGGGATGGGGGTCTCTTCATTTCTAGGTGATTCACGTTTGAAGAGGGCGTGCAAAATTGCTTTATGGAAAGTGGCGAGCGGCTCGGCGGGAACATTAGGTGGGAAGCAGCAGGGAGGCCTGCGTTTCATTAGGGAGCTCTACTCCGCCTTTATTACCCGGATTTGGAGTTTTATGGTTATCATTATTTGCAATAGAATTATTATTCGCATATATCTGCTAGTCAGCTGTTTGGGTTGGGGACACTGGGACATGCCGTCTGTGTGACTGAATCTATGAGTGGTTTCCGAGGTGATCTGTACAAGGTTTGCCATTTTCCCTCCTCTGTGTGTCGTGTGAGTGCGTAATGTGTGCGTGAGCTCAGGCTGTAGTCGTGCCGTCAACGCAGTCCGTCGGCTTCAGCAGGTAGCGTCTCAGAGGCTCCTGCGGCGCGACCGGAGAGCCTGGCATTTGCAAGGCAACACTGGGCGATCTCCGACTGAAGCCTGGTCTGAATCTCCACCAGAAAGTCATCCTGTGGATCGCACACAAGATAACAAACATTAGAGTCTTCAACGGGCTTCGGGATTAACTAATTAGCATTGGCGCATTCATATGGCATGACATCTCTCAGATGCAAATTAAAGACTTTACCCAGCAGGCTTTGAGCTTCCTCAGATTCATTCATGCAGCAGAATCACTGTAGGCTCAGTGACTGTTAGCATGTTAGCATGTCAACTTATTCGCGTGTTATCTTATTAGCCTGTTAGCCTGCAGGTATTACTACTGATTCCTTCTGGCTATACTCCCTACAGTTTGGTTGATAGTTACACAACTTTTTGTGGTAACAATTTATTTTGACTGAAACACTTCATCAACACAGTGTTTTAGTAGTTATCGGCTTTCAACTCAAGCCACCGCAGCCTCAGATTTCTGGTCTTGGAGATAGGACGTTAGACCTGATGTGGGCTCAGCTGTTGTTGCCCGTCACCGTGTTGTCGACTCTGAAACTTTTCTGCTCAGCACTGTTGTAAAGAGTGACATTGTCTTCCATTCTCCTCTGGCCTCTGACCCCTGACCTCTCATCAACACAGAGCTGCTGCTCACTGGGTAGTTTCTGTTTCAGGCTCCATTCAGCTTCAGAATCACTCAGACCAACACTCATGTCACAGTCAGAGCTGCTTTTTCATATTGGGTGATTTGAAGTATTATATGAATAAGCAGGTGCACAAGTGTTCCTAATAAAGTGATGAGGTAAGTGCCTCAGTTTAACAGCAGCTCTGGTTTCATTACATTTCTAATTTCATAACATTTTTTGTTTCATTGTGGCACCGGAGGAAAGGTAAAATCATCACAGATCTCCCTCTGGGGAGCATGAATTTCAACACATTTCATCTCGGGTTAGTTTTAATGATGCCTTGCTCTGGACTCGTGCAGGTGGACTGACGTCCTTCGGCGCAGCTGCTATGGAGATCTCCCCAGTGATCTCCTTACACCTCAGCTCTCATCAATCTGTGACGCTCATTCACTCCAGGAGCTTCTTTTGTGATGAAATGCTGTAATATACTTTTATGGTGCCCAGTTTTTCAGTTAGTTATGTCCTACATTACCCAGAAATCCTTCCATTTTGTGGCTTATGGTTGCATGTGTGTTTATTCCCACTCACTGACTGACATAAGAAAAATAAAATGCACCTTCAAACAACATTAATATCACACGGTTGATGCAGAGTTGT
This sequence comes from Rachycentron canadum, assembly GCA_038496675.1. Classification (NCBI taxonomy): domain Eukaryota; kingdom Metazoa; phylum Chordata; class Actinopteri; order Carangiformes; family Rachycentridae; genus Rachycentron; species Rachycentron canadum. The sequence goes on from CM076661.1 coordinate 21,498,701, forward strand.
GCCAAAAACTAATGTGGGCGGGGGGGTGGGGGTGACTCAGAGAAAACTGGGTAAAGAAACTAATCGCAGAGTGGAAAATGAAAGGACAGAGCAGGACGTAGGCCGTGTGCTGACTCCTGGCTGGCTGCTGGCCGCCAGAATCACTGATGCACTTTCCCGCCTCATAAATTATCGCCGTGACGACGGGTGTGATGCTGTCAGGGAAGCCCAGCATCCCAAAAACCAGCGGCAGCAGCAGCAGCAGCAGGTCTGGACCGCAGCTTTTTACTCCTCTGTCATCACCCTCTGCTTTGTCTCTTCAAACACATGGAAACAGATCGCAACGCCGAGACCAGCGCTTTTGAAAAGATCCATATGTTAGATCAGTTACAGATGAGAAAAAGTGTTACCGTCGTCAGTCAAACAAACAAACTGACATGTATTCCTCTTTAAAGCTGTACTCATAAACATTTTCTTTCTTTATTATTTGGAATGGATCAAATTACTTAACAAAACCTGCAGAGAGAGAGAGAGAGAGCCAGAGAATTACACTTTTAAAAGTAAGTGTTGGACCAGACCGTAAAGCAGGGTATGCGTCAGGGGGCGTGGCTACCATGTGATTGACAGACTGTACCACACAATCAGGATAGGGTACAGAGCAGGTCAGATCCACCCCTCACTCCTCCTCAGCTCCGCCTTCTTCTTCTGGTTTAAAAAAAAAAAAAAAAAAACAAAGATGTGGACGGACAAATTACAAACTGGAGGCTTCAAAAACAGCAGCTCGCAAACGGGCGATGTCGCAGTGGGCTGACCCTTGGTTTCAGCTCAGTTCAACAGATAATTTCAGGACTGTCGCATGTTATGATGCATGTTGTCAAGGTAACTGGGTGACGGTGAGGTTGGACACAGCTGGTGAAGCAAAGTAAAGCAAAGCAAAGTGAAAACCGTCCGTAGGCCAAACCATCTCGTTCAGGCCCAGCTTTCATGGTCTACAACAGGAAACTGTTCACAAACTTCACAATTTTATGCGCTGATAATATTTCATTCTGGGAACCACTCCCACTCTATAAATTGTCCCTCTTTAACCATAACTACACCTCTCCCTTCCTTCTCTACACCAACATGTTTTGTGTCATTAAATGTGATAATGTAAAATGAATAACCTTCCAAAATAAAAGCTTTTTTTAAAACCACAACACAAGTCTTAAAATTTGACCCAGATCAGATCCTTGACGGAAAATCTTCCGAGCTGCAGCAAGAGTCCCACTCTTCTCTCCTCCCTTTCCTCCCTTCTCCCCCCCCCCCCCCCCCTCAGCGGCGGTGGTCTGCAGCAGAGCAGTTAATAAAGAGATTGATTATCGGCCTGTCAGGAAGTGACAGTTGGACAGGGCTGCTCTGCATGAATGACAGAGGGCATGCTCACCACGCAGCAGCCCGCCTGACACACACACCCACACACACACACACACAGATGCCTTTGCCAACACCGGGGGTAGGTGAGGTGGTGGAGGACGAGGAGGAGGAGGAGGAGGAGGTGGGGGGCCTGGATGGGTGAGATGCGGGCATGTGGAGAACAGCAAAGCAACTTTCTGCCGGTGGAAGAAGAGTGTGTGTGCGTGTGCTGGTGGTGGTGGTGGTGGTGGTGGTGGGGGGGGTCAGAGTTCGCAGCCAGTAACACACACCTAACTGTTTGTATGTATTTTTTGAAAGAAGACAAGTACAACCTGAACCTCATGAATGTTCTTATATTTACAATATCTGTGTAACGTGAGAGGATTCGGTGTTACAGTGGTGACCAACCCTCTGATAATTACCAGCCAGCCCTCCTCAGCTCTGTGGAACTTTGTTAGCATCCTCCTTTAGCATCCGGGGGACGAGGAGAACAATATGCATCTTAAATAGAGCAAATATTGGATCGATATTCATCAGGTGGATAAACGCTAATATTCCTGTGTGTAGTGCATGTGCAAACTTTCAGCTTTCTGCTAAACTGTCGGTCATCCCTCTTTTAAAGCACATTACTTAGTTTCAGTGTAATGTACATATGATGAAATTTAATTAAAGATTTAAAAAAAATATATATATGTACTTCATCCTCCTTTTCAGTCAGCTTGCACCTCCACCTGCTGACCTTCCTCAGCTCAACTATCCATCTCACCCTGACTCAGTCCTAATCCAAACATTGTACTAGCTCTTTATTGGTCTTAATGCTTGTCTGCTGCACCAAGTCTAGAGCTGGGCCCCGGAGAGTCCCCCAAAATCAGCACTTGTCTCGACCTGCTGCTTGTCTACAGAAGGGAGGTGGATTCTTGTCTGTGTGTGACAACAGAATTTATATATGTTTATCTATATATAAGTATACATACCTACACACTCATACATGTAGAGACAGTACAGCTGTGTTTGGTGTCCTATGGCCTCAGATCTGCTGCCACTACTTTCATCCCAGATCTCCTGAATCCTTCTCCTGTGGGGAGGTAGTGGGGGCAGAGGTGGGCAGTATATAGTTGCCGGTGCCCCTCCCCTTCTTCTCGCCTCATTCACTGTTCAAAGGGACTATATGCCAATGAGAAAGGAAAGGAGGAGGGTGGGGTTGCTGACCTTGCTCCATTTCCACTCAGGCTTTGCTGGAAGTGAATGAACAGGAAGTGGCTGTTGTGTGTTCGGTGAGAGTTAGGGTCAGAGGTTATGTTGGTTTGTAAAATGTCTTATTTCTTCCGATCTACACATCTAATGAAAAGACAAAACCCTGGGTGACAGTTGTTCGTGGCACACAAAGCCTGACACATCTTGGTCTCCACTGTCGTCCTAAACTATTAAAAACAGTGAGCCACACTGTTGTACCGGGCGAGGCCCCAGAAAACAGACACAAACACAAATCTAACACAGCCAGACTAACGGAACAATCAAAACCAGGTGGACTCGCCTTTTAACTGATGCGTACATGTGTTTGGAATACGTCAGTGTGAATTGGAGACTTAGATTAAAGGTCCAGTCTGACATTTACTCTTTATTTTCATGCCTACGTGCAGGCGACATCCGTACGGCCCGTTGCCGTGAACACTGCATCTCAGTAACACCTGAAGGGCGCAAACATTTACGCCGACTCAAGGACGAACTAATTAGAGTTTGGTGGTCAAAGGTCAAAGGTCAAGGCCGCGATGACCTCACAAAACACAAACACTAATTGTGACACAAACTCTAGCTCTAATTGACGTGTCTATAGGGGTGAAATCAAGTGATGACATTTTCTAATTAAAATACATTCCAAAAGGTCAAAGGTCAACTTTGCTGTGACATCATAATGTTCTGCAAAAATACTTCTGGTCATTTTTCACTGCTGTAACTCAGGAAAGGGGAGATTTCGACCACATTTCCTGCAACTTGGCTGGTTGGAGGAGGAAAGACTATATCAAACCGATGAGTCATGAAGGATTCATTAACTCGACTCTGGTCCAGTCATGTTTCGGCACGTTCGATCCTCATGTAAAAAAACACCTGTGTCACCATGACAGGCGAGAGCTGCACATGCACAGGCTGCGCCACTGATGGTTCAATATGCGATGAGCGGGCGAGAAGAGAGACAGACAGTCTTATATGAGGTCAGTGTGTATGTTCTCCAGCAGTGCTGTTGTGTTGTGATGAAGTTCAGTGACTCCTGGAAGCTGAATGTAACGCACCTCGAACTGACCGTGGGCTTCAGTACAGGAAGCAAAAGCAGCAATGTGTCGCCTTTATTGATAATCCTTTGTTTTTCTTTAAAGAATGTTGTCAAAGGTCACGAATGAAGTCTCATGCTCATATAAAAGGTGTTTTTAAAAATGCTCCTCAGGGGGAACCTGAATATTTATGTCTCCAGGCCCAAACTTTCTCTACTTTTTGTTCATTTTCATGTACTTTTCTGTGTTTATAAAGAACACTGAATGTGTCTGAACAGCCACACAGGTCATGTTGTTCGCCTCTGACATGATGTCTCCTGAAATAGTGTCCCTACAGTATCAGGTGTACCGGACTTGGGTGTCATGGTAACAACAATAAACATGCAGACTGTACTGAGAGTGGCATACCTACCTTGCCTTGGTTACAGTAATAAACAGTCATGGCTTGGTTAGGTTTAGTGAAAGATGTTTAAAATAAGTACTTCCTCAACTTTAGACGATCTTTGTAGCCATGGTTACAATAAAAACAAGGAACGGTCATTGATAATAGAAACAACATAAACTGCTACTTTCATATGGGAATCGAACACTGCTCTCCATATTCCTGAGTTCCGTTGACTCATCCATACACTCCGACCTCCTCCTGACGTGGACTTTGTCGCTCTATAAACTACGTCATCACGCTTTTCCCTCTGCTCCTGTCATCGTGACTACGACCACTGTGGGTGAAAACAACCCGCTGCCCACACGTTTGTTAGAAAGTCAGCGTCTTTCAGGAATATGTTTCACACTTTTGTGCTCCAGTGATACGTCTTGCATGAAGCAGGAACCTCAGTCTCCTCATTTTTGACCTTCTGTATTAATAATATTCCAGTGTTTGGTTCCTTCTTGTACATGCTGACATATATAGTCACCACACAGCTCATGGGAATGTCACGCCTTAATATCTTTTTTTAATACATGGAATAGAGGTGTCAGACTTTTCAGCAAAGCAAAACTAATTTACTGATTTCACAAACACAACTTCTCCTTCACCCAATCCACACACATATATAGATATATATCTATATATATCTATATCTATATCTATCTAGCTTTTACGGCTGAGTCTTCTATCTATCTATCTATCTATCTATCTATCTATCTATCTATCTATCTATCTATCTATCTATCTATCTATCTATCTATCTATCTATCTATCTATCTAGATATATAGATATAGATATATATATATTGCTCTTGATGAGTGACTGGAACAATCAATACCTCTAGATTGAGTAAGTGTAAGACTTCTGAGCCTGGAATCAAGACTTTTTTTTTGTTGTACCGACAGAGAGGAAGAGAGCGTTTCACACCCCGAGAGGAGGAATAAGGGTGGGGGAGAAGGAGGAGGAGGAGGAGGAGGAGGAGGAGACGCAGATGGACAAGTGCTTTTACGGCTGAGTCTTCCTCTGGCTCAGTGCCACGGCCACAGACTCTCTTTGTTTGCCAGGCTACTAAACTAATAGAGATAAAGGCAGGTTCCTGCTGGCCCTGAATTAGAAAGTCATTAAGAAATATAAACACACATGGGAGCACACACACACATAAACACACACAGATATACACACACACATACGGCAAATACATACACATATGTAAAATACATGCAAAAATGCAAAGGTACTGGAGCATGCGTGCACAAAAAAACATACTGTTTAAACAATGTCAGAGCCTGAAAAAGAGGAAAGAAACTTGTTTCTCGACTTCTTTCTTTCTTCACATTTTCCTCTTTTTTTCTGCCATGTCCAGATTCTAATGTGTGTGTCAAGACCTCCATTTGACTGGTTGTTATGAGAGTGTGTGTGTTTGTGTTTCTGATAGATGTGATCTTTGAAGGCTAATACTCAAAGAGTGTCTAAATGTTGTGATCACATTGAGGCCCTGGAAATTAAAACCAAATCTTTTCACCCAGTGACTGTATTTAAACATATATGATGCCTCTCAGTGACTGAATAAATGGAAAATCTACCCTTTTTATCTTGACTTGTTCGACCAATCAGAACGCCAGATTGTACGGAATAATTGTTTTTAAAGCAGCAGGTTGAGACCATACAAGATAAAAAAAATAAAAAAAGAAAACAAAATGAAGCTGTGGGAACAACTGCTTTCAATTAGTAAAAGCATCTAAACATTACAATCATATTGTTTATTTTGATTTTTGAATTATTTTAATAATTGAATCATTTTAATAATTTCCTTATAAAAGCTGCCCACTCATTTTGATGAAACGTTACGCAAACAGAGAAAGGCATTGCTTTTGGTGGGGACTATTTTCAGCAGCGGATTAATCCACATTTGGTGCTCTAATGAGTATTTGGGGCGGCAGAACGGTTCGTGTGGGACTGAGTCTAAATGATCTACAGTTTGTGTGTCACCCAGTGCAACAGTGTGACTCTCTGATGTGTTTTTAACACTTTCTGGACAATAACGCAGCTCCGTGGCTCCGAGGAAGAAGACGCGCAGTAAAATAAAATCACAGCTGTGAAAGAACAGTAAGTTGTTTTTTTTTTCTGTCTTTAAAGTGGCAAATCAAATCAAAACCTGCTCTAGTTAAATTCATTTAGGTCTTTATCAGCTAATTTAAATAAAATGAACAAAACACTCTGGTGTGTCAGGTATACCAGGCCTTATTTCCTGCAGCTGAACCCTAATTCCAACAACAACAACACATTTGGGATGTTGTGATTCGAGAAGTCTCCCTCCTCCCTGACGCTTGATGTTTCCATGAGGGATCACCGCAGCCTCCCTCCCTCTCTCCCCCCCTCCCATCCTCTCTCTCTCTCTCTCTCTCTCTCTCTCTCTCTCTCTCTCTCTCTCTCTCT
>CM076661.1:21520195-21549493 GCA_038496675.1 Rachycentron canadum
GTCTAAAGGTAGATGTTAAAGGTCCATACAGTCTAAAGGTAGATGTTAAAGGTCCATACGGTCTAAAGGCAGACCTCCATGTGGTCTTTGATTATAAATCAGGTATATTATATATATTATACTATATTAACACTGTGAAAGTATCAAAGGGCTCAGTCCACAGAGAAATGTTCACAGCCTGTTTTCAGAAACTGAGCTGACAGCTGACAAACAGTTTGTTTGGTAGATGAAATAATTTCTTATATTTTTTCAGTGAAAAGAGAATGCAAAAAAGGCCATCCCAACTGAAATCACATATCACAATACCAAAATAACAAAATGATGTTTCATGCATATCCTGTGTCTAGTTTACAGATGACAGATGAAATATTTGACTGTATCATGCTCGTGATCGGTTGTCAGCCACTGCCACTTACAAGCTAACAAACAACAGAAACAAATAAGAGACGCTAAGTATGCTAAGATACGTCTGCTAGCCTCTGGTTCTGGTCTCAACAGGCTCCTGATCTGAGACTGAGGCTCAAACATGTGTCTGAGTCTCTCTGATGTTTCCTCCTCTGACCATCTTCCACCTCTCTGCTCCTTCACCTGTCAACCATGGAGAAGCAGGTGGTGGCGGGTGGAGCTCCAGGCTTGATCCAGATTTCTCAGTGAGGAAGTAAGAGTAGATGAGCTTCACTATAAAGTAATCAGAGCTGCAGCGTCTACTGGGAGTACTGGTGTGATCTCCAGGGATTTTTACAAACCGAGAGCCAAGCTCGGATTACTACACAAACCTGGCAAAGCATGCCTCTGCTCCTTAGTCCCAGGCCCCCCCAGGGTCCCACACAAACACCCTGGTTCAATTTATGTCAATTGTTTGTAATTTGATTAATTGCAAATGTGTTTAGGAATTTGCAAGAACAATATCAACCAACAGGGGTGCTGTGTCAAAATTGAATTAAATCAGGTTGTCTGATGTGACAAGCAGAGAAGGTTCTGATGGTTCAGCTTCATCTGTCACTTGGCATAAATTGTTGGTCCAAGGTTGGGAGTCATTCATTCATTCATTCAGACACACAATATGACATTTTCTTTCTGCTGTCTAAAGTATTTTTTTAGTGACTAAAAGCTCTTATTTAAATCCTGGACCAAAGAATGGAAGTGTTAGTTCAGTGTTAATTTCTCTTCCAGTTCTCTGTTCGAGGATGATTTTGTTCAGTTAGTTATTTAACTCAACTTTTAACTCACCTTGTCATTGAAGGTCTCTGGTGATTCACTCAGTTAAATCATTGTTTAAAGCACTTTTTCCTTCCCGCTCTCTGAGCTCTGCGAGCTGCATTGTGTGCTGTGTTTCCAGCAGGTGACTGACTGATGTGGTAGCGGTGTGAACCCCGGTCTCCTGTGGCTGCTCTGAGCCGTTCCCCACTGCCCTTCGAGGCCTTGCCGGGAGGTTTGTTCTGCCTGGTTGCCGTTGTCTGCCTGCGCGCTCTATTCCCCGGAGCAGCCGTGTCATCATGATTTGAGCTGAAACCTGAGCGCCGACTACACGCATGGCCAGGCCGTCCTGTCACCTAGCCACCCTACTGGGACTGACCATGACAGGAAGGGTGCCCAAAAACATACCCAGAGACCTCTTTGTTTCACACTACTCCGAAAATAAGAACCCACGCTCCTGTGCAGAACATTTCCCACAGCGATCTCTCCACAGACCCACACAAACACATGTATCTCCTCTCAGATGTCACTCCCATACCTCTCACATTCACGCAAACGTGATCTAAAGCCAGGAAACGCAACTGAGGTGTGAACAGTCAGTGTAGTTGGATAAAATAAAGACTGCAGACACCTGATCTTTGAACTGATATCAGATATCAACAACCAGTCTGATCACAACCAGTCCTCCACCCTGAACAGCCACACCGACCCTCTGTCACAACCCAGTCACCTCATGGTCATTGAGCTTGGTTAATTTTGGGAAAAGAACATCAGACGATCTTTGTTGCTGTCACAACAATAACGATGACGTACAATGAGAACGACGCGGTTAACTTTGTTGAACTGTCATGGACGATAAGAACAACCCAACTCTCCCCGGACTTTGTCTTTCTTTGTCATTCTTTAAACCACGTCACCACACTTTAGCTTTGCTACGTCATTACTAAGACCGCCAGATGTGGTCTAGCAACAAAACATCGACTTGTTTACAGGACAGTCTCTCTCTGTCACTATGACCTGGGAAAAACTACAGGTTCTATTATCCAGAGCTGAGCTACGGTGAATCCAAATGTCGGCGTGCTAACGTCAACACAACGGCAAAGTCAACATGGAGGTGTTTAGCAAATAATGATGCTAATTAGCGCTAATCACAAAATACAGCTGAAAAGTCAGATGATCAGCAAATTCATGAGGATTCATTGTCTGGGAACCATGAATCAAACAGGTTCCCAGTATGTTAGCCTAGACCATGGTGGGGCGACTGATAAACCATTGACTGAGGACTGTGTATTCCATGCCACAAAACACCACAAAACACCACGCAAAATGTTGCAAAAGCCATAAGATGGTCATTGGCCGTAAGAGGCCATCGGAGGTTAGCAGTGTGCAGCTACTGCCCCAGAGGCCCTTGGTCCCCTCTGTGGCAGTTAGCCTGTGGTAGCTTGATCAGCCGTGGCACTTGGATTGGTTTTGGATTCCAAACCAGGAAACTGAGATGCTGGAGGTTTCAATATGGGGTGAAAATCCAGCTTTCAATCATTTCAGTTTATATCATTGTGTTTTTCCTAAAACTGAAATAGATCCTTGAGTGCAACGGGAACGGGGGGTTCAAGAGGGGCCCTGAGCTCAAGTTTGTCCTTGGGCTCCTGTAGCAGCTGTTCTAAGACAACAATTTGTTATTGAGTGTTTGCTCCTTAGGCCCCTATTATGATTAAAGTCAGTAGATATTGATTGATTGTTTTCATGAAGACCATTGTGTTTTTGGATGAAACATGGCGTTTAAAGGTATTAAAGCACACAAAGCACAATTTCAAATTTAAAAAGGTGGTGTGTATGTGTATATTGGGTTTGTGCTCTACTCCTGCGAGCACGAGGGGGGCTATGAAACGCAGGGATACTTTATAAGCCTCAAGTTGAAGGGGGCACAGGTGTTGTTCACTGAGGAAAGGGAAGCATCACTTTTTGACCGTTCAAGGACAACTTTGTGCATCATTCTGATTGTTTTACTTTGTGGAAATTTAACTTTGAGAGGGTAACATCGCACCTTCAGACCTGAAGAATAAACCTGGCTAGCAAATCTTCAAATCGACAACCCGTACTGCTACATAAAGGACATAGTCACGACAGTATATATATATATATATATATCTATATATCTATAAAGGCTTAACTTAACAAAGCAAAAGTTAAATGTCTTTAGTCTCAACCCTGAAAATACTTTGTTGTCCTTTTGGCTTCCTCTCAGAGACCAACAACTGCTCCTGTTGTCCCCACCACAGGACCAATCACACAAGCTCCTGAATCTCCTTCCTGTTGCCTTTCCTTCCTGCACGCACACACACACACACACACACACACACACACACACACACACACACACACACAACACACCGTGCTGCTGTAATTATCACTCAGTGAGACAACCACTCTCTAACAGCTACACCTCGCTGACACGCGACATTCAGGAGAGGACGTTCTCAGTGTTATCACTGAACTCCTCTGCTGGAGAACGGCTCACACCGGCCAAATCCAAAGCCAAATATTTAAGCATCAATCAGGCAAACAGGTTGCGAGCCTCCCTCATCCGACCCGTGATTAAGAGTGCATAAGGCAATGATGTTGGGGGGGGGGGGCTCTGCAGAGGGGGTGACAAAGTCCCCTGATAAGGATGTATAAACAGCTCCACCTTGCAGTGGCTACAGAGAGATGTTGCCCCTCAGAAACGGCAGATTTCCACTAGGGCCAGGGTGCATGAATATTTTATTAGAGTAAATAATTAATAATTAACAGCAAACAGGCCAGTGATCAAATGGAGCAGCGTGGCAACAGACATGAAAAATCAGACTCTTGTAAACAAAGACGAGAGGACCCAGATTTCCTCCCCTCTTGCCACCTTCTTTTCTCGCCTTTTAAATATGCACATCCTCAGTCGCCCCCCCTCCTCCCAGCCTGTACGTGGCAACACCACACACATATACGGGAACACCACAACGGGAACATGTATGAACACACAAACTCCATATCAGCCACTCCGTCAAACTCACCACAAAGTGCTGCCATAACCCCCTCCATCACTCACTCACATTCATACCCACACTTATTTTCCGTCACAAGAATGAAATTTTCATGTATTCCTTGGCGACCCGGGGAATGTGACTGAGCGAGAACACTTGATCTGGCCACCCGCTGTTTTCTGATGGAAAGATTTGCTTTTTAATACAATCGTCACTCCTCCCACCTGGATATGCCACACCAAGACAAATCCCAGCTGTGTGACTCCAAAACCTGACAGAGCTTAAAAATTCCCTTATTACCATTCCCTTAAAATACCCAGCCACACTAACTCCCAACAATGGAGGAAATGCTAATCACGTCTCTCGGCGGCTTAGAGGAGCATGAAAACAGAGCCACCAATATGGAGGCTTTTGGTGCATGTACAAAAAGTAAGGCAGAAGAAGAAAGAGAGAAAGAAAGAAGTCCCAGCTTTAATGACACACATTCACAGAAGCGTCATGGCTGTTAAAAGCTGCTTCTCCAAAAATCTGGCACATCTTGCCGCTTGACTTTAGCCAGAGGAGACATTTCATAAAAATCAGACTTAATCGTGTAAACAACACGCAGACAAACAGAAAACCACTGCAAACAAAAATAAAACAACTTTGGAAGCTGCGTACGGATCGCCTTCAGAGTTAATTTTAAAATAAGCATCCCGTTCCTTGGAGATTTTAATTAATGCTTTAATATGCAAATAAGTTAGCAGAGATAAAATCATGACAAACAGATGGCAAGTGTGGGTAATTATTTTGTGAATCCAGCAGGGGCATGTATTAAAGTTATGGCATCATTTTCCTCAGGCCTCTGCAGCCATGGAAGGTGGAGAGAGACAAAACAACGGTGAGGTATCACGGATGAACTGAGACGCAAATGACTGGTTGTGTCTCCAAGTGTGTGACCAACAGTGAGACTGAATGTGTCACAACAGACGAGATGTTACGGGCACGTCGCCGAGATCCCTTCCAGATCCAAATGATAAAGAAATCTTCATGTGGGCGCCATCAACACGGAGTGCACGTTACTATGACGACTTCACCTGCGGCCCGAACTGGACACCACAAGAACCAGTGGTCAGTTAAATCACGTGACCTCCGGCAGCTGATGGCACTTCGACAATTCCTCGCACATGTTGGCTTCGTAGGCAGACTTTTATGCTTTAAGATAAATGCTAGCCAATGGCAATGCTAACATGCTAATAGGGCTATTAAGCAGGCGTAATATTTACCGCGTTCTGCATTTTAGGTTAGCGTGTTTGGATGCTAACGTTAGCTTCTGAAATCACTCATAATCTATTATCTATGTAGTGAGTTCAGGTTTCAAGATTAAAAACACAACTGTAATAGGGATCCTTTAAATTTCAAATTAAAGAAATATAACCGGCATGTTTTTAATGGGACATTTTACTATGAAAAATAAGTTCATCGGTGTCATTATATTTCAGGCTTGTCTCATTTCTGTGCTGCGGCTTCCTGTTACTCATCATTCGACGGAAAACTTTCAATCCCAATACCACATTGGCCGTGAGTACCATGTAAAGCTCATATAAAAACCACGTTTCAGTAGAGGAGCCACAGTCCCCAAGACCAAACAAGAGAAGCAGCTCTGTAACCATGACAATAACTACACCTACCTGCTCTTGTGGAGGTACGAGGTCCAAATCCAGACTTGCATGAGAGCCATTGATCCTCAGGGCCAAACACAGGGCCATCAGGCCCCCAACCTTCACCTGGTTCTGACGGAGGTCAAGATGCTGAATGTGATGGCTCTCAGCAAGGAACTCAGCCATCGCCACAGCGCCTTCACCCGAAAAAACACATGACAGAGAATCAGCGGGTGTGGACGACAGGTCGCAAATGAAGCCAACACAATCCAAACCCTGCAGTTCTTCTTCAGACCACTAGAGTCTGGCTCCAACGGTGAGTCAGTCCACAGACCCCCGTGTTCAAATGTCCAACTTTACAGCAGAAATAAACCTGTTTGCAGCCTGGTACAAAATAACAGTTTTGGCCTCTAGAGCTAATCTCCTCCTTCATGACGTATGTTTCTATATAACTCACCTGTTTGCATTTTATTAAGGCTTAAAGTTATGCAGAACTTAGGTTGTGGCCACTTTGAGTGACAAGTGGGTGAGTGTACATGCATGCCACCAGCTGATATACACTGGTTTCACATTTTTGTCCATGTTTTAATTAGCTGGGATTTAGGGGTGGAGTCAGCCACTGCCAAGATGGCAACGGCGGAGCAGCCCATTCTGAGCTTTAAAATTGCGTTTCAGAAATCTGTGGCTGACATCACGGAGACGATGCCCATTGTCGCAAGGCTAGTTTCATCTTGGCTAACTAACAGGCCTAACCCAATTAGTCTAGACTGCATTTCCTCTACCTCTTTCGCTGGGATTTAAATTTAACATGACTAGAAAATCTAGGGACTGACATCAAGACAGGTTTTGCAGGATGACCTTTAAGAAATGACATGAGCATCTAAATCTTTGCTGCTGTAAATAAGCTGCTTCCTCCTTCACTTCAGGGAGGCAATGAGTTAAAAATCACGTGAGTCATTAAAAGATACAGTTTGTGTGGAAAGCTTCTGCAGCACTAATGACACTTTTACAAATTTAGAGCAAAATATCAACAGGCTGATGATAGTTTTAAATGTCACTGATCCAAAGGAGGAAAATTATCAGTTAAAAAGCACAAAATTGTTTATCTCTGACTGGAGTTGATACAATTAGTTCATTAACTGATTGGATGACTGGGATAAATAATTGCCAACTATACTGATAATAATTAGAGATAAGTACAGATTTCAACTAAATTATAAACTCTGGAGTATTTTTGTGGTATATTCATCCTCCACAGCTTTAAATTGAGTCTGACTGTTGCCTGTTGGTTGGACAGAAATGTCAGCTTGGTGTCTGGGAAATCAGGTTGTGCGTTTTCATCATAGACTGTTCATAAAAGTGTACATTGACTCTGGGTCTGAAAAGTGAAGCCAATGCTGAAGAGCCTTAAACCTGCATCTATCTCATGACCATCAGATGATGTTCATTTTTTAAATGATGGTCCCATTTTGGAAAAAACGTAGACCATAAATCAGGGGATGAGTTAGGGCGTGGCTGCAGGAGGACAAAGTAAGGAGCAGGTCAGCTCCACCCCTCACTCCTCCTCAGCTCCACCCTCTCCTCCAAATGTGGTTTCTTCAGGGTTCAAAAAAACAAGATGGCGACGGACAAATTACAAACTGGAGGCTTGAAAAATGGCAGCTCACAAACTACTGGGTGGTGTCATGTTGAATAGACGCTTTTATGATACTTTTTAAAAAAGAAAAATAATCTGCAGATTCAGTTCAGTGATTAGAATATTTGTTAGTTGTGGCCCCGTCTGTACTCCAACTACACAATCATACAAGCGGTTAAAGTGAAATCGAAGATGCGTAAACTGAATTTGAATATGTTTGCAAAACAAATCCAGATGTACCACAGGAGTAGTACATTACCATAGTAATAGTTTCTTGATTTGGTTGCGACTTGATTTGACCAAATTCACTTCACAAATTACAGTATAATATATTAAATTTAATTCTAGAATATCATAAAAAATAACATATCATTCCTGTGCATCTTGATGAAATAATCTCATACTTGCTGTCCGTTCATTGTTGTACCTTCACAGGTGATGTTGGCCCCGACCAGGCCCAGCTGCAGCACTGAGCAGTTGGCCATCAGAGGCATCTTGATCACCTGGATCCCCTCGTTCCCCAGGAGGTTCTCGCCCAGATCCAGGACCTGCAGGACCTTCAGCACGGGCTGTGAAACAGAGATCCTGAGGTCACTTTAATTCGTGTCAGCTCTTACCTGGGACCAGGGACCTGTTCAGACCGGATCCAGGGACACGTGGCACCAACTAACACTTTCAATCGAACCTAAAAGTTTGTCAGTCTGTGAGAATAAATGAATCCCTGCTTCAGCCTCAGTGTGGTGGTGTGCTACTTTCAGTGTTGAAGGGCTGCAAAGTTTTAATTATCATTATTATTATTATTATGCGGTGATTATTATTCCTTTTCAAAATGTTTCCTCTCATGTTAAAAGCTCAGAACTTCTGTTTCCACTCTCCAGAGCCACATTAGCATTGAAGGTTGATTAGCTGGTGCATAAAGCTGGGGGTGTCTGGGGCACAAGGGGCCTATGTTGCCCAACAGCTTGAAGAGGAACGTGCCACCCACTCCTCAGTTGCCCCCTCGCCTCGCCACCCTTGTTAAACTCCTCTGGTCACTGCTCTGAAGAGAGAGGGAGCACGGGGGCGGAAAGGAAGCCAGGAAGGCAAACGACAGACCCAGAGAGCGTCTTCTTCTGAGTTAATTTGCACCGTGGTGACAACAAACACACTTGAGAGCCCACCCTCCCCCCTCCTCCTTTTTCCTCGCCGAGTCGCAGCACACAGAAGCACCGGCACATCCAACGCGTGGCGAGAAGCTTCTCTGGTGAGGGGGGGAGGAGGAGGAGGAGGAGGAGGAGGAGAGGGAGGAAGAGCTTCTCGAATGGCTATGCACGAGGGATAATAGCAGACAATTAAAGAGGCGACTGCGTGGTTGAGAGTGTGTGAGAGTCAAGCATGGTTGAAGCCTGTCAAACGTAAACCACGGGAGGGTTGGAGTGAGAAGTTTGAGGGGGGTAGGAGTGTGAAACCACCAAACACACAGTATGCTTTCACACATGACATGCTGGCTTTAAACAAAATAGAAAGCATGCAAAGTAGAAAAACACGAGGGCCCCTGCATAACATATTCACCTCACAATCATCTTTTTTTTGAAATTTTGAACAAGTAGTAAATTTAGACATCATCAGCCAAGTTCTACAAATGAGTCAAGTGGATTTTGGCCCAGATCTGCTGCCGCCCCCCCCCCCCCCCCCGGGTGCTTCATCATAGTCCTTCAAAAGACAAGCCAGGAGGACAGAGAGGAAAAGCAGATACACCAAGCAGAAAGGTTAATAACAGCTCTACTCGTCATCATATTCGACACGACCAGCTATGGGTCTAATTATCATCATTATGGCCTGCAAGGACATCTACTTATCCCCTGACTGGCAGGCCGCATGAGCAGCCCTCCTTAACACACATCTATTATTTAATCAAACTGTTCCTTCTTTTGGTAGCACTGGAGGAGACGGGCGAAGCGTATGTATGTGTGTCTGTGTGTGTGTGTGTGTGTGTGTGTGTGTGTGTGTGTGTGTGTGTGTGTGTGTGTGTGTGTGTCTGTGAGCATACAAGGCAGGCGTTTAATTTCTAGCCTTTTGACTTCCACAATCGCCACTCACATGACAGGAAGGTGCAGTTTATGCTGCCAATCAGGTGGAAGGAATGCATGTTATTAGGAGTGTACAGTGAAACGCGTGGAGGCGGGATGTTTCTCCGGATCAGGCCCAACGCTCCTCATTTCCTAAATACTGGATAGAGGAAAACCAGGTATCAGGAGAGTACAACTCAGCTGCAAAGCTATGTGGGGGATTCTCCGATCACTTCGCGGTCATAAATAGACTCAAGTAGGTGTCGTCAAGTCTTAGTCTTTTGTTGTTGGATAGCTTGCTGTTCCTGAGCTGTGGTGGCGGGACAGTGGCACTGTGAGCTGTGTCCTAATTGAGGGGCTGCATCCTTCAGGTGGCAAGTTCTGCAAAGCTGTGGCCTTTTGTAGCTGTTGTAGACCATGAAATGAGGTGGTTGGCCAATGGAGAATCTTTGGTTTACCCCCCCCCCCCTTACAATTGTGTTACAAAAAAGTGACTCCTGTCACCGAGCAACCTTGCATCTTTAATGCTCTTGGTTTTAACGTATAGATCTATATAGATCCACCCGTCACTCAGCTCCACCTTCTCCTTAAAATATAGTTTCTTTTCATTTCAAAAGAACAAAATGGTTGGTGGCCACGTTACAGACCGAAGGCTTCAAAACGACACAAACTAATGGATGTTCACTTGGGTTTTAACTGTTGTATTGTAGCTGTCAAATTGCGCTGGGCCGTGAATGATCCACACATTGGAGCCTCCATTACCCAGGAAAAGACACATTTCTCAGTCGCATTTGAAAAACCCTTTAAAATGGCCTAGTGTTGCTGTGACGCAATCCCTAGCAGTCTTCTAAAGGTAGCCTTTGAAGGAAGTGGCCTCTGAACTCTGACTGCTGAAGCCTTCAGAAAACTTCAGATATACTTCGGAAACTTACATTTAGTCAGTAATGCCCTTGCTCCCTTCTACAAGTTTCTGATGCCGACGATATCTTGTAAATCATATTGAACAAAGCACTTCAAACTCTCCACTTTCGGCAGGGAACTCCTGTTTTGTTGACTGGGTTTAACTCATTGTGTTTGTATGTGTATATCCCACGTTCAGTGCTATCATACTAAATGTGTTGCCATGGTGGAGCTCACACGCCAATCAAAACCCACATATTTACAGAGGGACCCCTGTTAACTCCCTGCCCTTGCTGACAAACCCAGCCCTACCTTCACGCCACCATTTCAAACCTCACCAGCGTCTTGGCCAGATGGACCATGCCCTCTGCAGTGATCTGGTTGTTCCTCAGCAGTAAGACCTCCAGACCTGCCGTCTGCTGCCTCAGACCATCACACAGCTCCTCCAAACCTGGATTATTGAAATAAATATATCCATTCAATTATGGTAATTAGCAGAACACGATCAACTTAGCTGCTACTCTCTGCTTGTGTTTGTAAGCTAAAGGGCTCTGACAGATGTTTAGTGGGAGTGTTGCTGCAGTGCTACTTATGACTTCAGCTCCAGTAACTATGACGAGGGTTGCTATGTGCTTAACCTTTTCACATATGTGTATTAATTAGATAATAAAGCTGGACTGTGCAAGTTTGCATGCTGACAGTGTGGTGACACCTCCCACTATATTTACCTATTAGGCTGCTGGCAGGCAAATGAGGTGGGTCATTTTTTAATTAAAAAAAGAAACTGATCAAGTATCATCACTAATTAATAGCAGCATTATGTGTTGCACTTGCACCAACTTGTGCAGAGATTTTCTGAGGCTCTCATTCACATAATGGAAATGGTGGAGATCAATGAGAGCAATAGAAATACACTCTACCTTTAAATCCACAAATTATTGCTTTGAGGACATTTTCTGAATTATTAAAGAGATGTCGTTTCTAAACTCCAAATGCCTGTTTTGATTATAACGCAGGTCTAGGTTCTATATTAATACCAGTATCAAGTATCTCTCAGTCCACAGAGAAATGCTCTCAGCCTGTATTCAGAAAACCGAGCCTTAAAACCAGCCGTCAGGACTCTGTGATGTCGCTACGCAGCAGTCACCGCCCCAAACCCAGCCCACCTGGACCCATCATCCAGGTTGTGAGTGTTTGCCTAAAATCTGCTATATTTACTATATTCAGTCTTTTCAGAAACAGTCAGCCAATCAGAAGAGAGACTCAGATCCTCTCTCCTGATTGGCTGACTCTCTTCTTATGGATTTTAAAAGCTCAAAGTCCACACCCTGATTCAGGATGTCATTACCCTAGCTGAGCACAGAGACTGGACGCGAGGGTAGAAAGCTTGCCTTGGCTCTAAAGCAGAAAAATGGCCCCACAAACATCTGTATTTTTCCTTCTAATTCGTCTGTCACCAACTAACTATTCATCCTTACACCATCTCTATACTTATCAAACTTTCACAAAAAAGCAAACTTGAGGGAGACAAAACTGCGTCTTCTTCCAGACCCACATTGTAAAAAGATTTGACTTTTTACAAATTAATTAGGCAATAAATTAATTTCATTTGATGATTTTGAATAACTGTTTAGTTTTTGTTCTGTACCAAAGATGAACATGTTACCTGCATCTGCTACAGCATTGTTGCTGAGCTCCAGAGTCTTCAAAGTGCTGTTGTAGCGTAGCAGGTCTCCTAGATGCAGGGCATCCTGGTAGCTGTTCAGCAGGTTGTTGGTGAGGTGGAGCTCTCTCAATGCCCCGTTTGCCTTCAGCGCACCAACTGCAGGCCGTAACAAAAGAAAAGATCAGGACTCTGGAATTTATATCAGTCCTACATAAGGTACAGTGACTCAGTTTGATTTGGAAAGCTGAAAGCAGAAATGCTCACGTTTATCGTGTCAAAAACATTGCAGTATTATTCAGCCTTACCGGTGGCTATTCTGACTAGTTGACTAGAGTCGTGCTAACTTTGCGTTGGCCTCCTCCGTGATAGGACAGCAGCAAAAAAACTGAAAATTGACACACAAACCTGGAATAGCGAAGCGAGTCCAGGTTTTTATGTGTCTCTTTCATCGGGACTCAGCAACAGGTTTCTGAAATGCTTCATGTACAACCAAACTTTTTTCAAAGTTTGTTCCAGTCTTTTTGGAAGTTTCTTCCCCGATGCAGTCGTTTGTTGGTGGGAACCCGGCTGGGGATCAGGTCCTTGTGAAGCACCAGCAGGTTTTGCTGGTTGAGTGAGGGCACCTGGGTGTAAAGGAGAGGATGGTGTGAAGCTCCCACACTTGAAGCACAATGGGTGAAGCTCCTCAATGGAAAGTGAAACGGTCAGAGGACGGCCACAAAAGTCAAGGAGAAAATTTGGTCTTCTGACTTGGGATGGAGAGGGGGAGGGCACCCTAACCTGTAACGTGTACTGTACTGTGGTACCCGTGTGTCTGTGTCGCCTGGGCCCTCGCTGCCCTCACATCCCGATCGATGCTGCAGATTTGATCAAGCCTGTTGGGCTGCATGTGGAATGCCAACATTGTCATTAGGCACAGTGGGGACCAAATGGTGGAATCGGTGGGATTGATCCGGTCGACTCCACCGTGAGCGCCCAATCCTGCAATCAGAGGCCCCTGCGATCGAAGGCAATGATCCTCAGCTGGGACCCCCTGTTGGGAGGGAAAGGAGGGGTGGCAGCGGGCTCGGTAAAAGCAGAGAGAATAGGGTGGGGTGAGGGATGAACGCAGGAGGAGGGAGGGCTGAGCGTGGGGGGGGGGGCGGTGTGAGACTCTAAAATATCTAACTGATCCAGGAAGTGGATGTTGCTGTTGGGAAGAGTGGGCAGCACACTGCGTCTATTTGGGTCTTTTTCTGCTCCCAGCTGAGAGGACATGAGAGGCTGAGATCACCGAGTGGATGTCAGACTGTTTTACTGTGACATCAGTTGGCATTTTATTTTATTTCATGATCTCAAAATGAAAATGTATCATTTGTGTCCTTATTATAACTTTTACTCTGACATCACAGTCCAGCTCATAAAGGCCTGTTATGAACTTCTCCTGACTATGTGTGTGTGTGTGTGTGTGTGTGTGTGTGTGTGTCCATCATGTAGCACTCAGCCTCCCTCTGAGTGTTGCATTCACCCATGGTGAGCGAATTCATGTGTGTGTATACCCACCCAGTAATTGTGTGTATGTGTGCGTGTGCCTGAATCTACACCCTATTCACTTGTGAGTCACATGACCCCCCCCAAACCCCTTTTCATCCACTGTTCAGAGACAGCAGCAACAGCCAATCAGTGAAGGTCAGAGGGGACGGACCCCTCTCAAGTCATCCTGAGGGTGTTTTGTCTATTTCAAATGACACTTTTTAACAGTTTTTGAGGATCATAAACAAATGAAATGTTCATGTGCTTTGTGCGTGTGTGTGTGTTTGTATGTGTGAATCTGCACATATTTAGTTGTAGACAAATTTGCATATCTAAGGTCATATTTTGGCTCAAGAGACTATACATAAATCCAGATTGCGTGTGTTTGTGTGTGTGTGTGTGTGTGTGTGTGTGTGTGTGTGTGTCCTGGCTGCCAGAACCTTTATAGATGTGTGCAGTGGTGTGTAAAGTGACAGGTAAGAGATTAGGCCTCTAATCCGGGTCCAGACCTGCAGAGAGGGTCACAGGTCAAAATCTGGTCCTGCTGGCCACAGGACACACACACACACACACACTCACACACACACACACACACACTACCAAAACACATTTACATACACTTATACACACAGTTCACACTTGCACATGAAGATAATTTTACAAATAAATACGATCTTGGTGGTCAGTACTCAGCAGCCGAAGCTCCGGAGTGTTCAGTGTGTTTGTGTGTGTATGTGCGCGCGCGTGCGTGTGTGTGTGTACGTCATACCCAGTGTGTATAGTGGCATGCCGCTGAGCTGGGCGTTGTGAAGGTGCAGCACTGTGAGCCGGCTGGTCAACAGAGCTTTAGATAGAGACAGGGCTGGGTAGCCGACCATGGGCATGCTACACACATCTAGCCTGGACAGGCACACACTCTGAAACACACACGTGCACACACTGTGTAGAAATGCAACAAATACAGACAAAGAAACAGTCGTAGACACATTTAATCTGTCCAAAAGGAAAGAAAGAAGAAGAATGGGGGAGGATGCCATGAGAAAAAAAATCCATCCAAAAAGCCATCAGCTGTCAGACACTCAGACCTGTCTGAGGAGGAGTGGAGAAGGTGGTGCTGAAGAGTCTAACACTGGACCCACCTGTCTGTCCGGCCCTCACTTCAAACACTGTGGAAACCAGGAGGAGGAAGAAAACCTGCCTGAGGGACGCGCTGCTCAGGGAGATGGGGCAGATACAGGGCATTGTGGGTAATGGTGCGGCCTGAGATGTTTGGGATTTTGTACGTATAGGTGTAGGGTGGTGTTGGAGAGTTAGGGGTGGTGGAAAAGTAAAAAATGTTATGTTTGGTGTAACGAAATATCAAAGGCTGTAACTCAGAGTCATTCAAATGCTCCGGCTCAGGTTTGTCACAACATGAGTGATGATGATGATGCACTTTAACACGTTTGACTAAAACTATGTCCCGCAAAGTCTCACTACATTACATTACATAGCTTCACAATATATATATATATATATATATATATATATATATATATATAACACAACTCCTCCTCAGCTCCACGTTCTCCTCTGAATATGGTTTCAAAAAACCAAGATGGCTGACTGACAAACCAGTGACGTCACAGTTGATGCCGGAGCTGATGTACATATATGATGAGTATAACACTGGGACTTTTAACTACACGTGTCACTGCACTTTACAGATTCTATTGATCATTAATCAGTGTTGCATTACCAGCTGTTATCTATCTTCGATGGCGGTGAGGAAATGCCCTTCGCCCAGTGGCATCTCTCAAAAGGCCACAAATTATTAGTGACAATTATACGGATAAAATACACAAAACATAATCTGTTGTTGCTAATTACTGATAAATAATATGTGCGTGTACAATTGAATAAAAGGAATATCAATAACCTTAACCCTTCAAACATCTTCTCTAATAATAATTAAATGTGCACCTTAAAATAGTTACAAAACAGTGCTTAATTTTAGAAAATTAAAGTGTTTTTTTTTGTTAACTACACTTCACATCAACAACAGTCTGAATCATTTCAGTCATTTTTGGCCATTGTATGCCTTTATGATCTGATAGGACAGTATAGAGAGACAGCGCTGGGACAGAGAGAAAGGGAATGACATGCAGGAACGACGAGGCCACCCGGCCGGGAATCAAACCGGGGGCTCGTCTGCTCAGAGCATTTGCACCCACATGGTTGGGTCACCACATCCTAGTCTCTTTCTTTCCCTCTTATATATTATATAGTCATTTGCAATGATTGGCTAGGTAGCATCACATGACCTGGACCATAATCACTGGAGAAGCTAAAAGCTTAATTCTCAATAACTGATAGGGAATAAGTGTGTCTGGGTCCAGAACCACAGTCTATTAATGTTAGTAGATAATGTTTATGTCTTAAAAAGAGAATGTATTTAATGAAACTTTCGACCTAAGTGTCAAATTTTTGGACAAAATTCCTGCAGTGCTGCAGTGACCCAGTGCGTGTTTGTGTTGCGTTTTGATGTGTTCACACCCGTGTTTGCTGCGGGAGAAGTTTGCAACCTGTTCGCTTTCTGCCCTGCATCTCCAATCCACGTAACGTGCAACAAACTCACTTTCCAGCATGTACATTATCCCCCGGGAGAAAGCCTTACAAGAAAAGATTACTGTTCCACTGCGTCAGCCAACCTGCTTTATCAAATGAGCGAGGGCCCTCCAACCGGATGTTCCTATACTGCCGTTGTCAGAAATGTCAAGATGGGTTGTAGATTCATAGTACAAAATCATATCCAGCAAAGACGATGCTCCCTGGAAGAGAAGAAATAGTGAAGGAGAAAAAAAAATGAAGAAAGCGAGGCCTCAAATTTGACAGGAATGTTATGAAGTTCTTTTGGAAGGGGAAAAAAAAAAAAAAAGCCTCTAATCTGATACAGGGTGAGGCCTGAATATGAAACTGTGTTGGAATTGGAAGACGAAGATGAGGAAAATAAGTTTTGCTCATAAAACTCACATTTTCTTCCAGTTGGGTTGCCTGCAGATTGATGAAATCAAAGTGCAGCGATTTCAGGACGACTTCCAGAGCTTCACAGGAGCGGTGGTCTAATCGCTCACCTTGATAGAGGCAGGCAATCAAACACAAGATAATTGGGAGCCTGTTTGCTAACAGGCAAAATTGCACAGCTCTAAATGTGCTTTATCCTTTTTTTTTTTCTTTTTTTTTTCCTGAAATGAACATTTCAGCCAAAATCACGACAAAACAACTTCCATCTATAGGCAAAGTTTATTTGTGTGTGTGTGTGTGTGTGTGTGTGTGTGTGTGTTTTCTTTTAATAAAGTTGAGACTTAATCAGAAACAGAGAAAGAGAAATAATGATGACAGCTCCAGTTAGAAGGAACTGGATGCTGTTTTTCATGATTGCTTCCAAGACGTGACTGCTGGAGTGTCCATTGATTACCGACTGCCTGCACAGCTCTGTAATCAATAAACCCGCGTACCTTTATGCACCGACTGAACCTCTGAAATTCCTTAACATAGTGTGATTACTTTGAGATACCAAAATCAAACAGTACGCAGTAAACAATTTAACATACATACGGTATATTAAAAACATTAAAAAAAAACAAAAAAAAAAACTCTATTAATACATTCATTTGTATTATTTATATTTAGCAGAAACCAGTGCAGTTTACTTGAGTCCATTTCATTTCAGATAGAAAAGCTACTGATTAAACCAAAAGTGTATAAAGTAAAAAAAGAGCTCCAGTCCAACCAGCTACAACATTCACCTGCTGATATAACATACACGTAATATTAACACTATGTGCATAATGTCTACATAATATATACTACACACACACAATATATACTCTATTTTGATATTTTATCTGATAATATTTTGAAAGAATCACTGTTGAAGTCTATGGGAAAATGTCCCTACTTCTCCCTTGATTTATTAGCTCAGTAAACGTTTTCCTACTGAGTTGATGGTCTCGGTCTCTAGTTTCAAGTCTTCAATACAACATGCTCATTTTTTAGATAAATGATAAAGCAGGTTATGCAGTAGGGGCATTGACAGACTGTACCTGAAAAGACAACCAGAGCAGGCCACATCCACCCCTCACTCCTCCTCAGCTCCACCTTCTCTTGCAAATACGGTTCCTTCCAGTTTCAAAAAAATCAAGCCGCGATGGCCAAATTACAAACTTACAGACTTCAAAGCTCACAAACCAATGGGCGAAGTCACGGTCAGTTGGCCCCTGCACTGAACACTGACGCTGATACATACGGTGGCCCTGAAGGCTCAAACCGACATGCAAACAGACAGGAAACACCTTCATCAAGGTGAAAACACACGTGCTGCTAATACTCACAGCACAACAGGAGTGTTTCCAGGGGACACAAAGAAAAAAAGTGACGAGTCTGGCTGAGACGCTCTGTGACTTCTAAAGTTAAAAGCACTGAACTATTTATTTATTCTGATTAATCCGATGGTGACAGTGAGAGAGAAACAGGGGAGGGAGGGGGACAGGCTTCATGGGATGTGTTTTACCAGGTGACCCACCATGTCGCCTCCTTATCACTTTGTGTCTGCTGGAAACATTTCAATTGTGTTTGCTGCACGTTTGGGTTTGGTTCTATTGTGTTTGCTGTCAGATTGCTGGAGATGTTTCTGGATTTATTTGTGCTTTGTCCATTTGCATGTGTGTCCTGCAGTGTGTCAAGCTCTCTGGACCAGCGTAGATATAGATATATAAGGGATTGCTATCATGCTTAATATACCTTTTATATGTATTATATATGTCTGTATTAGATGTATATTTTGCCTTTTCTACTGTTTTATCCCATGTCTTGTTTACAGTCTGATGCTCTGCTTCATACTATTAATCTTTTCTTCTTTCATTAGCTCCTTATAATCCTATCATTCATTCCAGTCATTTATAATATACTGTATGTAACATTAAGATGCACCTCAGTCTATATTTTAAATTGTATCATATAAATGTATACTATGTATAATGTATATAGTTATATAGTTAAACTTTTTTGTACAGTTTGTTTATTGCTTTTATTTTGAAACTTGCAGCCCCTGTATTTTTATTCATGCATTGTTACTACTAATACAGTGTTATTTGAGCATGTATGTATGTATCAGGGGTGATAAGCGATAGTGATAAATCCTCTTTGATAATAATAATCAGCGATTTTTGAGATGAGGGACAGAACATGTGCACCTGATAAAAAAGTACATACTATCCGTACAAATAAACCAAAACAGGACAATGTTAGCGTAACATGACATGATCTCATGCTGTTTTATCATTTTTTTATTTTTCTAAATGATTTGAAACGTGACCAGTGCCTTGTCTCGAAGCAGGTACGAGTACTGAGACTTGTTTAAGACTTAATATTATATAATTAAATATAATAACTAATACGTTTCATTAACTAACTAATATCATTTCATTAGTATCAAATGTTACAATTTGGAAATTATTTTTATGTATTCTCTATTTGATTGAACTTGAACTTATATATTTTTTTAAAATCAGGAATTATTGTGGATATGTAAAACTCTGAGGTCCTTGTTCTACGGCCTTGAGCTCTGTCTGGTAAGTTTTTCATATTCTTGTCATGTCATACCTATTTGCTAATACACTACATGTCACACGTGACCATAGTGTGTCAACACCATAATCAATGAAATGCAAGGCTCGTGTGAACTATGAAATAAAGGCTTCATGTAAATAGATTGTTGGGGTCACAGGCAACTAATGATGGAGGCGGCTCCTATGTGAAACATACAATTTTCAACATAAATCTCAATATCTGATTTGCTGTTTCTTGTGTTTTCCTTACTGTGTAAAAATCATATTCAAGATTCCAACCAAAGCATGTATTTTATCTACATGATGCCCCTAGTATAAACATATATGTACATATAGTTATTGTATATAGCTGCTATAAATATATATTCCTTTCGCTGTGCATCACATATTAATAACAGCAACGTTTCCTGTTCCTCTGGGTGAATAGAGATGAATTTTATCTTCACTTTACTCTGAACTCCATTACCTTCACTACATAACTGTCATCTACCATCTGCACAAAGATGTGAAAATTTATTTATTGAAAGCTTTTTGTTTCTTCTTTTATTTTTATAATCCAACCATTAATCCTATTGTTTGTGTGATGATTGCGTTTTTAGGAATGATTATCAGGGATCACTGCTTCATTTCATAATCTGATTATTGGAAAGTGTCACTGCTTCATGTCCCATAGTTTGTTGTATATATTAATATATAAGCAATCTTATGACTGATGTGTCTTTATTATTGGATTTAAGTAATTACGGTCAACATCTTGTAATCTGATTACTGTTGCTCCCCAGCCCCGATCAGAAGTCACACTCCAAATCAAACTGTGACGGATCAAACAAGACTCCTTCTCCCTCTCCCTCTCTCCCCCCCCCCCCTCTCTCCTGGGTTCTTATCTCCCCGGCCAAGAAGGGGGGAATGATAATTACTATCATAATTATTTCCAAAATGATACTTTTCTCCTCTGTTTTAACAATAATCACTTAACTGAGTGATGGTGGAGGGCGTGCGGGGTGGAAGGGAACGCCATCTGAAATCCCATTTTTCTAATCCGCCCTGCGTCAGGGAGATAATAAGGCAGCAACACCCGCAGTCAGATGTCATCAGTGCGTGACGACAGTGACGCCCATCGTGGCATCACACACAACTTTACCCTGCTGCTGTAGATGTGTCTGCTGCTCTGCTTCTACGCTTCCACACCGAGAAACAGCTCTTTTTAAGACCTCTAGAGTGAGGGCGTTTCGTCCACTCTTCTCTGATACAAGATGTTACTTTGTGTTTGAATGAGAATCGGGTTTATTTTAATGTAAGAGCTAGAACAGAATTGTGTTTAGCTCACTCCTTGCCTTACCTTAGCCTACCAGCTTGGCCTCTAGTTACCTACCTTGGTAATTGCGTGATATCTCTGCCAGAGACACATCAGTGAGTTATTAAGTCTCCTAACGTTACCTTAGATGTGACAGGTAGTCCAGATAGTGTTAGACACAGGCTTCATGGAAAGAAGTGGTCATGTGGCCTGGTCTGGAGTTATGTCCGGTCCTGTTGGCCTCCTCCACCTTCATTGGCAGGCACAGCCACTGTTCACTTTACAGTGTCTGACACTGAGGCTGATCTTAAGGTGCAACGTGGTGAGAAGTTGCTGGCTGAACTGAAAGTTGACACAGGGGTGGATGTGAGCATTATCAGCGAGGGAGACCCACCACTGGTTTATCCTGGAGAGACCACTGGAGCCTGTAGATGCTCCACTTGATAGCCCAGCCGGCAATCTACGGTGCACAGGGCAGATCCAGAGAAGGAAGGACTCGAGCAGCTGCAACATGCGTCATGCCTGGACATGCACGTGAGGCACAACAACAGGCATTTAGCATAGGACTTTGTTCAGCCATATTATGTGCATGCATCGTGATGCGTCCCTCTCCTTATGCTACCATCGGCAATGGGGTTCCAGAGGACAGAGAGAGAGGGCATCATTGAGAGGGTGACATGGCCCATCAACTGGTGTAAACCCATGGTAGTGGGTCTGTGTTGAGATCTACACCTGTGCAGATCTCCACAGTGAGTTCTTTCAGATACTGCTACATACCAGCAGCTACAAACTCACGGCCCTCATTGCTGTTTGAGCATCCAAACCCCAGGCTAACAGAAATACTTGACCTGCCCTCAACAGGAGCGCACAGTCTTTGCCAGGATTAGCATCCCATACGAGGCGGTGCGTGACAATGGATGCAAGTTTTCAAGTTTGAAAGGTAGCCCGGCTTCAAACATTGCACGCTCACAACCCACAACACAACGGGGCCGAAAAAATAATCGTGCAGATGGCAAAGAAAATCAAGCCAGGAGATTCTGTGATATAGCTGCAGGTTTACCAGAGGCTCCAGACCAGCCAAGCTGCAGATGGGGAGAAAAGTCAGAACACTTTCCAGATTGTAGAAACATCTCCATCAAATTTTAAAGGATGGGAGGGAAAAGGCTGAACAGGCTCTGTGTTTCAGCCAGCAGCATG
Organism: Rachycentron canadum; assembly: GCA_038496675.1. Lineage (NCBI taxonomy): Eukaryota > Metazoa > Chordata > Actinopteri > Carangiformes > Rachycentridae > Rachycentron > Rachycentron canadum. The sequence continues at coordinate 21,541,909 of CM076661.1, forward strand.
GAGTCAGTTCTTACCCTCCCCGTGACCAGGAGAAGCTGTATTCTCCAAGTGGGACCATGAAAAGGACATTTCTTAACCTGCAGTGTGGGTGGATTTCAGTGGTCGCACAATCCTTTCTCTACAGGATGTCATGACCTCCAACCAGGGCCAGTTCCCCAACATAGGGACAGAGGCCTATTGATGTTGATGGTGTTCATCTGCAGTTATGAAACTGCAGATCAACACTGATCGATGACAGCAACACATCTTGTTGTTGTTTTGGTCGCAGACAACAGTGAGGTCTTCGAGCAAAAAACGTATTCTTCATCACAGAAGAGACATGGGGGGACAAAGTGACACCTTTCGTCTCCTAAGCCAAACTCTCCTCAGGCCTCTCTTCATGTCAACATATGCAGGTCTGTAATTTAAGCATTTGACACAGTTGCCAGGGAGGTTTGCAGACCAGCTCCCCGACATGGACACCTTTGGATTCTGGACCCAATCTATGTGTCCTGCTAAATTTCTTGATTCCTCCTAGCTTCAGGATTTGGGTTCGTTGTTTTGTGATTCATTCTAAGGGTTAAAATAAAATGCCGTTTTGGATTTGGTTCCTGGTTTGTATTTGAACTGGGATTAAGTTTAGTTTAATGGGATTGTTGAAGTCAAATCTTGCTTCAGGATGAGGATTGGGATTAGAATTCAAACTGAACAGTTTAACGCTAGAAAGAAGAATTCTTGGAATATCACCTGCATGAGGTTTAGTTTGACGTGTGGGCTACTGTCAAATTTAATCTAAGAGGGTGAGATATTCAGTTTATATTACAATCTGTAGAATGTATGAGATTAGGTTGTTTTGGATTAGGTTTAGTAATAATGTAATGGTTAAATTAAAAATAAAAACATTTAATTGGTGCTACAGTTGGTAGGATTGAGACCAGAATGAGCTTTAGGGTTTTTCAGATCTGCCTGGGTCAAAATTGACCGGCAGTGGTTGACACATGATATATTTATTAAATATAATTATTGGTTGGATGTGTTCAAGAACAACGTTCTGTGTTGTTTCTTGAAACTCTTGAAAAATGAGAAACTGCATCAGAAACAAGTGGGATCGTCCTGAACCCTCACATGTGGATTCACTATGGGAATTCTCCATTTTTGATAAACACACCGAAATAAGAGACAGAGGCTGTGCACACATCTTTTCTACAAATAAACACACCTGGCAACTATGTGTGCAAGTTGTGTGTGTGTGTGTGTGTGTGTGTGTGTACAAGGTATCAAACGCATCATAAAGATTTTTCTTATTAATGAATGGAAATGTTTACATGAGGGACTAAAATTATAAAATTATCAAAGACATTTTTCAGCTGTTGTCTCATATTTTCTAATCCGACTTTGAATGAACATGTAAAACATTAGAAAATAATTCAGCGTCTCGTGTCACATAAAGTCCTCAATCATATTTAATAGTGATGGAGTGAGGCGTTCAGCTTACCTTTGAGATCCAGACATTTCACACCGCCACCTACACACACACCCTGCTGAGAGAGACAGAGAGAAGGGGTAGAAGCAGGAGGTGTGAGGGAAAGGCGCGAACACACACACGCGTGCGCGCGCACAAACACGCACGCACGCACGCACAACACAATACACACAAACACGCAGATATTTTGGCAAGAGCAGTGCATCATCCACCCTCCCCGGTCTCTTTTCTGCGCGGCCTCTCCATCCATGCCACGCTGTAGCGGTTTGATCAGGGAGGCTCATTGGACGCCAGAGCATGAATTATAAATTTCACACAGTTTACCGCCGCCGTTGATGGTGACACGGTGTCCTAATTAACCAGTGTATAATAATTAGAAACAGCTGGTCATCAGTTGATGTGTTCATTTGCCAGAGCCACTGTTCCACATACATCTAATTTGACTGCATCAATCACCGGAGGTGGCAGATTTGCGCGGATGGTGGAAAACACAGATTTTTTTTTTTTTTTTTTTCACTGACAATCAAAACAGAGACAGCGTGGATTTTATAGATGATTGTGTGGGAAGAGATTCGGTAACAGGGATCCTGTTTTGGCTTCACCCTTTGACTCGTCCGTTATATGGATGTGTTAATATTTCTTATATCATGGATGGGGGCAGGCAGAGGTCAACAGCTTCTAACCCTGAAACCATACAGTAAGTCTGGTCTCAAATCAGCACGAAACTGCAACAACACATTTCTCATTGAATTTTAGTCAGATTTGGGGGACACTGAATATCAGCAGAAAATCAGAAAATCATATCAGTGGAAGCTTCAGTTAGGGCCCCACATCCACCAGGGGGCCCCAAAAGTGAGCAAATTAAAACTGTGAAGTGGCTTTGCTTTCCTCCGTTCTTTTGCACTTTTCACAGGAAGGAAGCCACGCTGACTGTGCTGTGAAAGATTTATTTTATTCGGGTGATTTTAACTGCAGTGGGCTGGTTTACACATTACACTGAAGACATTACAGATGTTTAACAGTTATTTTGTGAGGAAAAATATTATGCTTCTCCCATTTTCTCATTCCGATTCTTCTTTTGTTTTCAGCTTTTGCCGCGGTTTTGTTTATATACGTGTGTGTGTGTGTGTGTGTCACATGCACATGTTTTCATCCCAGCGACCTACAGCTACCCATGATCCCTTAGAGCTACACAGATGTGTACAAGTATCCCCAGTGATGTGAGTCTGAGCCCCAGGTTGGACAACAGTAGTGACTTTCTAAGGAATTTTTTGTCCTTCTGTCCTCCTTTTTCTCAATGGTTTCAAGTGGGCGGGGCTCTGTGTCCCAATTTAGGGGCCAAATCCTTTAAAAGGACACAGCCCACAAAGGTTTGGCCCTTCGTAGTTATTATAGCCCGCAAAGGCCAAACGCAAATGATCGGCTGAATGGTCTGGCATACGCAGGAATTTCACTTTGCATCACCAGCTGCGCCCGCTCGCACGACAAAGTGCAGCTCCTGTTGCCTAGCAACCTCGACAACACCTAACTTTTTTTTTTTTTTTTTTTTTTAAGACCTTTGGATTTAACACCTGTACCAAAAGGCTCTCTGTCGGTGTTGTTTGCTGCCATATTAGTGAGCAAAGATTCTTCAAATGCCCGTGAAATGGGACACAGCTAAAACGTGATGAAGGCCCTGGGATGTTTGCTGATGTCAATCAAAGCTGTTTAAGCCACACCTACAAAGTCCTGACGGAGTGGATTAGAGCTTCTGACAGTTAACTCTACATCAGTAGTTCAAAGTTATTTGTTACCTTTGATTTCTGCTTTATTTAGAAATGAACATTTAACGCCCTGAAAAACTACGTCAAGTTCCTCTTCAAAGTGTTTGAGGAGGTAGCGGAGGAAAGATGCCCTGAACCTGCTCTCGTGCATGGACGTGGACGCGGCTCTGCCCATTGTGTTTGAATAAATTGAGGCAGAAATAAAAGTTCGCTCGTTGAAGCTGTGGATCTGTTATTCACCGACTCTGACTCTGGAGGAGAATTTCTGCCTTCGGGAGATGACGAATGTCACGTGATCGCAGTGATAGCGACGGGATCTTTTTCATATTGACAGTCGGCCTTTAACTCTAACCACTTTCAAGCCACAGCCTTTTGAAGTCTTATGTCAAAGTCCAGTATTTTTTTTAATAAAACACTTGAGGGGTTAATAAATAAACAGAGCTGAAGGTCTGAAACCGAGCTGTTGGGGCTTAAATATCTTTTTGATCTGATTTGTTGTAATAATATGAAATATCAAAATCATGCAAAACAATGGTTTCTTGGTTTGGGGTGCTAGGTGCCCACTCCTGTCTCCGGCCCTGCACAGGCTCATCCAGGCCCTGTCTCACCCCGTCTCGCCCAGTCAAACCCACAGCCCCTCGTCAGTCAAACCCCCGACTCCCCTGCACCGACTCGTCTTGGCTGGCTCACTGAATCGCCGCCTTCGTGTTTGTGAGCGCTGCCTCGTTTCCTCTGTCGCCGCTAAATATGATTCATTGTTCAAAGGGACACGGGGAGTACAAAAGGAACTTGGAAGCCTCTCCTCGCTCGGCTCTCGTGCTTGCAGAGAGCGGAGCAAGGCGCGAGACAAAAGGACAGCGGCCATAATGTGCTCCTGTTGAAAGAATTAGGCAGATCAATGGGACATAAATTGCACTGTTTATGTATACAAGAGGCTGGTGTGTAATTGGTAGAGGTGGCTGAATTTCCCCCTGTAATCATCTTAACTGACACACACGCACACACTTACTCACGCACAACTGTATCCACATGCAAACATACACACATATTTACTGCGTGGGAATGTGTGCGTGTGTGCAGGACGTATATATGTGTAACATACATATAATCAAAGGAGGCTTTCGGCTCCAATAGGAAAGAGTGGAGCTATAATTTCACCTCATCTGAGTTTGATTATGTTATTTTTTAATTACTTTGATTCCAAAACTATAACAAATTAAAATGATTCATGGTCTGGTTGATACATTTATCATTTATTTCTTTATTCCATCCATCCACAGCGTCGCCCACCCCCCCACCCCCCGTGGACCGCGAGACTCCAGCTGGAGTAAAGTGAAGCACGTTTGGGTTTGTTATAGCTCGATCTACTTCACAGTCTTTGTGTGCTTTTTCTGTCACCTCTGAATTTTTCTGTCTGTCACTGCAACAACTACAGAAGGAAAAAAAAAAAAAAAAAAGGTGTGCTGGCGTCCGGCTGGTGGCGGTTTGTGAAACTGGTTTGTTTGTGGCTCCGAGCCAACCAACGATACCGAGTAAGAATGTGCAAGCAACTGGCTGGCTACCCATATGACACTCCCAAAGACACACACACACACACACACACACACATATAAAGAGACAGAGAGAGAAACACACACGCAGCACTTCGTCCTCCTCACAAGGAATACAGTGGCGGCTGTTTTTCATCTTAATGAATTTCTGAACTTCTTCGCTCCCTCTCGGCTCGCCGCTGCCTCGTGGTGAAAGACGGAAACCGAAGACGCCGGCTGCCAAATCAATTGATGTGTCAGGAGGGAGAGAGGACAAAACGGAGTGATAAAAAGAAAAGCATTCCCTCTCACACTCTCTCTCTCTCTCTCTCTCTCTCTCTGAGACACACGCAGGCAGCAGGAAAAGACAGAGAGAGAGAGAGAGAGAGAGAGAGAGAGAGGGGATCTGGTTTCCAAACTTGACTTCCACAGATCATCTCTGGTGCATTCACTATTCTTCACTCAGCCGTCCACAGCTGCTCTGCCTCTGCGGGTGGCTTTGTATTAAAAACTGTTTCAGTGCACAATTTCTCTTCTTTAGCCCATTTAATTAACTGACAAATACATATATATAAATATATACATGTATTTTTACCATGTATTTTCAGAGCTCTTAGGGGTTAAAAAAAAATCACCCCCACATTTTCCTTTCAGCATCTTTTCTGCAATAAAGGATAAATTATTTAAAATAACACGACCTTTTATCTCACACCCTTTGAAGGCAGCAAATTAAAAATGTAAATTGGGAGTTAATTAATATGCAAATATATTCATTCGCTGTTAACAATTAGCAATTAAAGCTGCAGTGTGAAAGAGCACAGACAAAATTAGTAACTTCATTTATCATTTAAAAAAAAAGAAAAAAAAAAAGAGAGAGAGAGAGCGAGAGAGATCTAAAAATGTACATAAAATTCTAATTGACTTCCACAGTGCTCGCCACTGTCACCGCTTTTGTTCGTCCGCAGTGGTTTTGAAATACATGATAGCCCGCGTTTAGTGACTTAATTAATGCCACTTTGTGTAAAGTACACTGTCCCCTTAAACGCTTGATCTCAAAAATAATGTACACATTCAACAGCAGTCTGATCTGTGTGTGTTTGGCTGTTTTGTTCATTTAATTCCCTGCTGAATTTCAGCATGTTTTTTTTTTTTTTTTTTTTTTTTAATATATGATGGTATCAGTCTAATTATGGGAGGGAAGAGCAGAGAAAACACAGAGATGGTGTGACTGCGCAGTTTTTGAAAAATATTTAAAATAACATTTATTAAAATAACAAGAAAGCCGCCATAATAAATTTACACTTTTCACATTCAGCAAATGTGCGTGCTGCGTTCTAAAATAAGCCGTCGATTTCGCTCGTTCTAACAGCAGTGTTTACCAGAAACAGCCTGACGGAGGACGCCTGTGCTGAGGGATTCTGGGAGTCTTGCATCAACAGGGTCTGTTCACTGGCAACAGCATTTGGTTTGAATAAAATCAGTTGATTTGAGTCTTTAAAATGAATAATCTCCAAGAACTGAAAGCAGAAAAGCGCAAATGTATAAGTCAACAGTGAGATGACAGCAGCGACTTATCATGAAACAAAAGCATGGTGGGAGGAGTCATGTCACACCAGTGAAAACTTACACACGATGTGTAATTTATACAAAAGGCTTTTTGACAAAATGTGGTGTATGAACCCTGTGAGTCAGTCACATCACGTGAGACACACTCATGTTAACCACGTGTGGAGGCACCAGTGAAAATGTGAAAATCACGCCGACATATAGACACGTGTGGTTTTTTTTTTTTCCACACAAAGATGCGAAAATGTCAATTTCACATATAATTTCACATCAGTTCACGTTTGATTAGGATTCAGTGCAGAGCGGGGGGAAAAAAAAAAGTAATCAGGAAACAGAACCTTCGGAGCAGTTTGTGCAAACTTTGGACAAACTTTTTTTTTTTTTTCCCTGTAATTTGATGTCCCAGCTTTCCCTCCGGGCCGAGACAGGGGCGTTGATGTGAGACTGGAAGACTTTCTTTCTTTTTTTTTTTTTTTCTTTTGATTTGTGGTCACGGAGCCTTTCTCCCATGTGAACCCTCAGCGAGTCCAGGTCTGTAATATTATACTTACAAAAGCCCTCATATTACTTGTGCGACCATCCGACCGTGCAAATTCAATTCAGCCTAATAGTGCACCACCAATAGTGCATCACACACGCCTTTCACTTTAACTGCTCCTGCTCCAATTCAATTAGAGGCAGAGGATGTAAAATAGACTCTTTTACATGTAGACAAGGTTTTATCCTTTTTCACTTATGCACGCTGTTTCCCACACGGCATTAAAGCCAGAACATGTACAGCTACAATGGGAGGGCTGTGGAGCCGGCGTGTTTTAAATAGAGCATGGCTGACAGTATGTGAGCGTGCGTCGTCTCAAAGATGGACTGGACTGTGTTGGGTCCATGCTGATCCTCATCCTGACCCAAACTCCACACTTATCTCTGCCTCCACCCCCCCACCCCCCCCCCCCGCTCCACGTGCCGCTGAACGCCATTACAAATGCACCACTAACCGCCTCGTTACGCCGTCTCGGCCTGTAATGAGAGGAGCGACATATGTCCGGTCCCCCCGCTGTTTCCCGATAAGCCCTCGCATTCAGACGCACGCAGGAGCACTCCTCCGCCCTCCTCCGCCCTCCTCCGCCCTCCTTCTCCTCTCTGTTGCTTTTATTTCGCATGCAAAAAAGAAAAAAAAAAAAAAAAACCCTGCTAACAAAACTGCCACGGAAAATAGTGCGGCACTTACTTAGTGACATTTACCTCGCTGCCGACTATTCCACATACGG
>CM076661.1:21554320-21578143 GCA_038496675.1 Rachycentron canadum
TGTGTGTGTGTGTGTGTGTGTGTGTGTGTGTGTGTGTGTGTGAGAGAGAGAGAGAGAGAGAGAGAGAGAGCGAGTCAGAGAAAGAAGGAAAAAGTGTTTAAGCTTGCATAAGAGAGGGTTTGCAACTACAACTGTGATGTATGTGATCACAATTAGAGACCAATATGGATTTCTGCCCATATACTGGAGATATATCATGATTTTCTTTTATTGTCTGTCATGCTGAATATTATAAAGAGAATCAACAATCAACAAACAACCAAGGGGCTTTAGTGCAAAAGAAAGTCAATGGAAAGACAAGTGTGGGCACAGCGACAAGTAAATTCACCTCGGCTGCACAAAGTGTCAACCGTCCATGATGGTTTGTGAGCTGCCATTTTGAAGCCTCCAGTTTGTAATTTACCCATTTTGGTTTTTTGAACGATTTGAAACTGGAGACTGAGGCCATAAACTCATTTAGAAATTGTTTACTGAGGTAATAAAGTGAGAAAGTGAGAAGTTGGGCCATTTCCCCATAGACTTCAATACAAGCTGACTTCTTTTAACAACCAGTGTAGTCTCCCCCTGATGGTCATTGGACAGAATGCATGTTTAGGCCTCTTCAGCATTTGCAGCATTTTGTATAAAGATGGCCGACATGATCGCTCCCAGCCAAAACACCCACTGATGGTCGGTTGCAGTGGGTTATAAACCCCGTCCTCTCCATGTCAGCAGATTGGACCTGGGCTAAACTAAAAACATCTATCATGGTTTCTGTCATTTTAAATATTTCTTCTTGAGCTGATGTTTGTCTACATGTTAGCTTTACCTCAATTTAATTATTTATTTGACGCTATAAAACGAGAGTGTAATGTCATGATTGACAGGTGTGATTGGGTCAGGAGGGTGTAGGAGCGAGACCTTAATACTGTGGAATCTGGGATATTTTGGTTTAATTTTTGTAGAGTGGGAATTGTAGTTGTCCATCTTTGCCTACAGTCACTGGTGCTAGCTTAGAAGTCACGTCTCAATACAGCAGTCAAACTTGGGACACAGGATTAAGATTTTGAATTAAACATTTAAGTACCAAAAAATACCAAAGACTGCGGTTCCTTCCGTGACCAATAGAGTCTGGCTGCAAACGTGAGTCAGTCCCCATAGATTCCCATGTTAAAATGTACAACTTTACAGCCGAAATGTTCCAAATCTTGGCTCCGCCCATGTTCCGCCTCTTTGTCCATCTGCCAAGATGGCAACGACGGAGCAGCCCACTTTGAGCTTCAAGTCCCTCTGGGTGCTGTGACGGAGGAGTCTGCGTTCACAGGAAATGACATTTTTTGGCATCTCAGGTCTTTGGTAAAACTGAGCTTATTGTGCATTCGCAGCAAAACCAAACTGCATAACAAAAAAGCAAAGGGCTGCATCACTGTGGCCGTGTGGCCTCAGGGACTTATCAGACAGAATGTGATCTAGGGAGACCGGAGGTCTCAGAGATCCTGTGGATCCCTTTAGTCCTTAGACTCTTAGATCTCACAGAACACTGAAGGATTACAGGATGTTAAAAAAAACAAAACACACACACACAGCTATATCATGGGACAGAGTAAGACAGGACATTACAGCTCTAGAAAATCATCACTGTCGATATATTTTATCCCTGTTTTTGTATCCCTGTTTGAATACCTCTTTTGTTTTGGTGGCTGCAGCCAGTTAATGGGTATAATGTGACACAGAATAAAGCTATAAAAGGCACCCAAAAATAATAATGAATGATAACTAGATAACCACTAAAATTATTTCAACAACAGAATCGAAGAACATCCTGCATCAAACAATACCTGGAGCCAATACGCTGGTCTTTTGATGAGGCTGCATTTTCTTTCCATGAGGTGCTTTTGTCTGTTTTAGCCTCAGAAATAATGATGCCTCACTCTCATTTATAGAAAGATTTGTCTTATAATTGTAAGTTTATTTTCTATCAACACAAACACTTTGATGTTACACATGATAAATGTGTGTGACTGTAAACATGTTTGTGGAACAGGAGTAACAACACAACAGAAAAATGATTTTACCTAATAATCATGAGGTAAATCTCTGCTATGATAAATATCGATGAATTGATAATAACCTCTCCTTCAACTTACATAGTGTCATACACTGTGTGTGTGTGTGTGTGTTTGTGTGTGCTGTTGTTTACAGTTGTAAATTATTTGCATTCACACTGGGTTGAGCAGAGCGTAGCAGTTAACCTGCTCTTAGCCTCTTGTTTGGAGTGGAGCTGCTGTTGGTGCTCTGCAGCAATAAGCCTGACGGAGGCTGATGGAACCACATGATTCAAATTATCCAGGGGATTTTAGTGTGTGTGTGTGTGTGTGTGTGTGTGTGTGTGTGTGTGTGTGTGTGTGTGTGTGTGTGTGTGTGTGTGAGTGTGTGTATACTCACTGAGTCAGAGTTAGAGTGGATGCATGTGGTATGTGTGTGTGTGTGTGTGTGTGTGTGTAAGCTTCTATTGTTGCTGTGCATGAAACTGCTGTTTTAAATGAAATCTTGAGTTTACTGTCAGATTTACTCTGACATGCAGGAGGCGAGTGTAACATTTCTCTTGGTCTTGGCACCAGGTTATGGTGTTGATATCGATCCTTTCTCTGGGTGCTGTAATATCATCGCAGTTACAGTAGAGTTATTTTCTGAGCAGAGTTGCTGATGTTGCATCGAAGAACAAGGTTGGACATTTTTTTTTTTTTTTAATTTCAATTTGCCGGGGTGGGTTCCCTCTTTGTTGGAGATTTGACCCTCAGATTGTCTGTGTTTGTTTTACAAACCTTTAAAAGAGATAAAAGGAATCCATCCTTGAACAACATGTTAAAGGTCGCATATTCTTAAAAGTCAGATTTTCATTTCTTCTTTGATTTTAAAGCAGGTCTAGGTTTTATATTAATACAGTGTAAGTGTCAAAGGTCTCAGTCCACAGAGAAATGCGAACTGCCTTAAAACCAGCCATCAGGACTTTGTGACGTCACAACAAAGCAGTCACCGCCCACAGCCACACCCACCCAAGCCCAGCCCATCTGGACCCAATACCTAACCTTGCAGGATTTGGTTTCTCTGGTTGCTTCTGTAAAAGCTGCTATACTTCTACTGGATCACTCAGAAAACAGTCAGCAGTCAGAAGAGAGACTCCGAGCCTCTCTCCTGATTGGCTTACAGAGAGGAGTCTGAGGGAAGAGGTGTAAAACTACATTTACATTTAATCATTTGGCAGACACTTTTATCCAAAGCAACTTACACGTGAGGGACATCAGCTTCAGTGGAATAGAAGGCCTTGGAGTCAGTATTAAGTCTGCTCAATAAGTGCAGGAGATCAGATAAGAAATTACAACAAAAGTGCATAGTGAGAGCCTGTTAGACATGTTAGGGTGTTAGGAGAGGAGGTGTTCTCAGAGAGATGAGTTTTCAAGAGCTTCTTGAAGACGGAGACAGAGAGAGAGAGACGTCCCTGCTCTGACAGGATTCAGGAGCTTGTTTCACAATCAGGGAACCACAGACCAGATCAGTCTGGACTGAGATGGTCTCGTTTGCAGGGGTGGCGATGCCAGATGTCTTTTCTTGGAGGAACACGGTGGTTGAGAAGGAGCATAGGGCTGTATGAGCTCAAGTAGATGGTCCAGACCCTGAAGTCACTCTGAAGACTGTGAAAACATCAGTGACTTGAACTTGATTCAGGCCTCCATGGGCAGCCGGTGTAGGTGGATGAGTAGCAGAGTGACATGTGACATGTGTTGATGCTGTAGGTGGAACCTGAACTTGACCGTGTGCCACTTATTCTGAATGGATTTTAGCTCATTGTCACGTCGGACAAAAGCATAAACTAAATAAATGAATGTATATTTAAAGGAGAGCTTCACGACAGTCAGGGGTTGATGCGTAGTGTAAGCGATCTGATGCCCAGTCCTCATTTGGTACAACAAGCTTTGACAGTCTGAGTTACACAAATCAAAGTTACATTCTTTTTAAGAACTAAATTCCCACACCCCAGTAGCCTAATAAGATGCATACAACTGAAAGGCCCATGGTTCAACTCATGTGCAGGGGACTAATGCTCCATGCCTCTCTCTCTCATGCTTCATGTGTATCTACGCTGTCAAATCCAACAAAACGGCCAAAAAATAAAAACTGAACAAAAAGGGAAAATGAAGCATAAACAAGTAATAAATTAGCAAGGCCAAGTGTTAAGTTAGTCCAATTCAAATGTAAGGATTTCAAGGGTTGCCTAGCAACACGAATCATAGTCCACCCATCATTGGGGTTAGTTGTCCCTGTCAGTACTTACTTGCTGCGTTTCCAGCTATAGTATATGAAAAAAAATGAAATGTGAAAAATGAAGAAATCGTTACCTACAAAACAGGTGACTGGTCTGGGACTCCACGATATTCCCCGTGTGTACAGTCAGCAAAAATGTGCATCAAAGGGTCTGGCCCCCTATTGGCTACTACTTCTGAACAGACGCCTTGTAATAACATTTATCTTGTTATTTCAAACCGCACAACTTTTGCCTAGTTTGCCTGTACCAGACACATTTTTGAGATCTGAGACAAAAACCCTTCATTTGGCACAAAATTCTACGACTCGTCTTGACATTGCTGTGAGCCGCTCCAGGCGCCACAACAATTTTCAAACATGTTTTATTTTATCCGAGCCAAAAAGCAGAGTGTGCTTGTTGTTACAGCAACTCAGACATGGATCTGAGACAGGGGATGAGGAGGAGCCAACGAGAGAGGAACAGGAGACAGTGGACACACATACACGCGCACACACCCACGCACACACACACACACACACACACACACACTAACCTTACTTCTCACTACTACATGCCTAATTCCAACCCTAACATAGCCCTAACCTCAAAACATATCTTCACCCGAAAATTTATTACCCTAAAATTTACATTATGGGCACTTGCTTTTTGTCCCCATAAGCAAGGCCAGCCCCCATAATGTGACTGTATGGTTTAGGTCTCCACAACATGAGCAATACCTCAACCACACACGCAGACCTAAAATCAAAAAAACTATGTCTCCTGATCTAAGATCTAAGTGTCTGATCAATGCCCACCCTTGTCACCATGAATGTCTTTTAGTATGCTGTGATGAAGCAGTTCTTATATTTTAAAAAGTCTTGTGGACTTTGACACAGTCTTCCTCGGGGATGCACATTTTGGGAAATACATAAAGACAGACAGGTCAGACACAGATGGAGCTCCACCCACAGAAACTCAAACTGCAACAGTACACCAACAGGCGCGCTCGCCTCGTGCAGTTTGATTGACATGTACAAAACTAGCGTTGATGTGTGGAGCAGTGTACCTGGAGCTGTTGCAGGATGTGCGCTCTGGGTTGGACCTGGTGTCTGCTGCAGCTCTGCTGGTAGGCCACCATTACCTCCGTCAGAGTGAGGCGGCTGTCAGCTAAAATAGAAGAATACGATCATTCACTGCTTTAATGCCTGCGCATCCCAGAGAGCCACCAGCAACCATTCACAAGTGCTTAAGAGGCGCAGGAACGCCATACGGCAAACTCTGCCGTGTGCGTGTGCGCGCGCGCGTGTGTGTGTGTGTCTGCTACAGGGAAGATGGCAGGCAGCAGAAGTGCGAAGGACATGTTACAATAAATCAACCAATCAGGCAGCTCGATTTATCAACTATAGCCTTATGGGATGGGATATTGCAGATGTGAGAGACTGGAGAGGATTTTTATGATGAAAACACATAAGCGTTTTGATCTCTGTGTATCCTTCAAAAGGTCGATTGCATTTCAAACACTGTTATTAAAAATAAATATCAATAAAATATACATAAATTAATGGGGCCTCATTTATAAAACGGTGAATCGTGCTGACAGTTTACTTAATAGTTTCCAGAAAAGGTACACAACAACTCCTCTATGCAGTTTCCCACAGTTTAAATGTAATCGTATTGAATCGCAATCGTTTCGAATGTATCCTGCCCACTAAACCCCCACAATTAACCATTAATGGTCAGTGCAAAACCAACGTGGACATGAATTAAAACCTTTGCTATTTGTCAAGTATCTATAGACATATACACTCATCAGCCATAACATTATGACCACCTGCATAATATTATGTAGATCCCCTTTTTGCCACCAAAACAGCCCTGACCCTGGAGGCCTGGACTCCTCTAGACCTCTGAAGCATTATCCTCCATTGTCCAGTTCTGATGCTCCTGTGTCCATTGTAGGAGCTTTTGGTGGAGGACAGGGGCCAGCATGGACGCCCTGACTCACGTTGATCTCCTATTAAATGTGGTTGAGGTAAAAAGCAATCAGAATATAGGGTTAATATTGGGGAAAGGTGAGCTTGACTTTCCTGAATTTGCCACAGTTGACCACTGGACCAGGCGTCACAGGTCCAATACTTAACACTCTGGGTTTACGATGGTGAACCACCGCTCAATATCACAAATGTAAAAGTTAAAACTTGGGTCATCCTGTATCTTAAAGGTGGAGAGGTGCTCATGGAATAATTATGGCTTACAAGTACAGACTGTAGATAGTGATGGATGTTGCCTCTGTGACGTCACCCACAGGTTTGGGCAAAGAGAGAGGGTGTGGGTGGAGCTGAGGTTTTGGTTCATGCCAGTTTGTAGTAAGCACACAGTTATGAGTTATGAGAGATAAGTTATATAATAATTTAACCCCGCGCAGTTGTCATGAAGGAGCTATAGAGACCAAAACAGTTTTTGTACCAGGCTGTTAGCATATTTATTTCTGCTGTAAAGTAGGACATTTAAACATGGAGTCTCTGGACTGACTCACTGTCGGAGCCAGACTCTAGTGGTCTGAAGAGGAACTGCAGGTTTTCCCAATTTCTGTGTTGGCTTTGTTTTTTTTCAGCCCTGGAAGTTTCCGCTTAGTTACAAGCAAATCCACAAATACAAGCCGCAGGACTTGATGCTTTTTTTTTTTTTTTTCCCCAACAGCCACTTGTGCTTACAGGTGGGAAAATTTAGCGCATAAAAAACTTTAGAGGCACAATGAAAAAAAACTTTCAAGGAATGTGTGTAATGTGTGTTCATTAACAGGAGCATATGAATTAATAGGGATACAAGAAAGACACCTACAAACAAAATGATGCCATGTATTTGAATACAAGGGTGCACTAGGTTTTTCCAGGCCGCCTCCGTCATGGGAAACACTGCGCGTCACATTGGTTTGCCTAGCGTGGCTAACGTTAGCAGCGCTAGCACTAGCAGCCTCCTTACCCTGCGTGTTAAGTCCACCCGTATAAGACTGACATTCCAGTTTATTCCCACATTATTCTTCCACATGCGAGCAACAATTTTCCTTTTTTTTTTTTAGATCACAATCCTGCTGCATAACATCTCAGAGACAGCAGCTAATCCCTATTGTAAATTGATAAAATATTAATAATCAGTTTATTGTCTGGTGCTGGTGCTGACTAGCAAGGGTGGTAACGCTTAAATGTTTAACACCCCAGATGGTGATATAATGTAATTAAATCATGGTATAATAGCATTAAATTTAGTACAAATAGGTCACTCACATGACATCATGATATTATCTTAATATTAATTATGTTATCTAAAGGAATTAAATTTACCTGGACCAGACAGAGATTTAAACAGCAGCTTACCCTTCCTGTTCGTGTTCCTGTGCTCAGCAAAGCCAGATACAATCTGTTCATCAGGGGGGAAAGACACACGTTTTCCTCCCTTACTTCTCCCCCTCTGCTTCCCGTCCACTTTTTCTGCTGTGTCGTCAGCCTGTTCATCGTTTTCTTTGTCACTACAGTGGGTCATCCCTCTGCTCGCGACCAAGGCGTTCTCAAAATTTGAACTTCAAGCAGGAAACACTCGACGTGTCAACAACCACTGTGTCTCCTCTGTGGAGCCATGGAAACAGTTCCTGAAATAATCCTAATTGAAAGAGGGAGCCGAAACGCGCGCAGCAGTTTTATGTACAAACAGTTGTAGCAACGGCACCTCGCGGATGTGAAGGGCTGCTCTTTCCGCTCCGTGGCACTTGGAAAGACAAGACACTAAAGAAACAATATCTTATTCATGAGTTGTGCGCTGGGTTGCAAGTGAAACCCAATATATTTGTATCCAATGTCGCATTCAAAAAAGGTAGGGCTCTGCACATACCTATTCAAATTCAGCATTCAAAGCAACATTCAGCAGCCTACAGGCAATAAGATGACCAGGTAGGGAAGCCCATCTTTTTAAACCTTGCTTCAGTTGTAATGACAAATTCACAGGTAATATCGCCCGACTACGGAGCCGTCTCTGTCTCTTTTAGCTCACATCTTTTGGGTTTCTGGGCTACAAACTCCATGCTTGTTTTTAGCTACAGTAAAATCAAACATCATGGTCAAAAACATGATATGATTTTTGAGTAATTTGTGCCATTTAGCTGCAGACAAGCACATTATATAGTAATAGTGTAATGTACGGTATTAGTTCTACTTTAAAGGCTTTTTTTAAAAGTAGAACTAATCAATTAAGCGAGAGAAGCTGGTAGAGACCAAACACAGAGCTAAAACAGAGTGAGTATCAGAACTACAGTATCAGGTGGACACAAACAATTTTGTGTATCTGCTGCACATGAGCCACAACAACTTAATACCGTGAAAATATATCAAACGTTGTGTTGTGTTTTCTGTTGCTACACTTTTTAATTAATGCAGCTTTAAGAAAAGTTTCCTGTCAAGCGTTTGCATTTAGTGGGTTTTACACATCGCTATGATCAATAAAACGAGATGTGTCGTGAAAAATATAATCTACTTTAATGGAGACGGGCAACTTGCCACTTGCTTTAAACCAAATAAACAAAATGTCGCCTAAAGAGCTTGCCTTTGAAAGAATGAGAGGACTATAGAAGACAAGACTGGCTCAATGTCCAGTTGAATCAGTCAGCTGGTGATGACTTAATTTATTCTAGATTTGTTAGTTAATACTATACACAGCACTGAAGCACATTACAAATTATAATGTTGAATCTAAACCACATCCTGTTAAACGGTTGCAGAACGTTTCATCTTTTATACCATTTGCCTGTTTTTATTCTTTATTCAGGTCGAATAACGTGTAAAAAAAGAAAAAAAAAAGTATTTTTTTCTCATTAAAACACTTTCTGGAAAACGTGCAAAGTTTGAAGTTGATTGGCGAGAAGACTGAACAACAGAGATCCCTCCATTCACAGTTTGATTAGTTGTTGCACTAAGTTGCTAAAAACTAAATTACTACTGATGTGCAGAGAATCGAAGAGTGTGTTGGGGAAAATGGGAGCTCACACCTCATTTTTTTTTCTGCCCCCCCCCCAATATATTAATCTTAACACCACTGTTCTGCCATCAGTTGTGTGAGATTAATATTTGCTCATGAACAGCTTTTTTATAAAAAAAAAAATGTCTGATGAAAAGAACAACACTGCATCATCACAGCAAATGATGATTATCGGTCCACTGTCACAGATGTTAGAACTTGACAGTTTGCTGATATAAACACGGAAAAGCCTTTTTTTTTTTTTTTTTTTGCCTCACTTGTTGAGTTGAAGCCGCTTTCTCTTCCTCCCAGCAGGGGTTTGCGGGCTCAGCCGCACGTGCTTTACGTCGGGTCTCCGTCGCGAGCTTACGCGGCGCCAGTCGACCAATAGAATAACGGAGTGCGATGACGCGACTTCCTGACCGGTAGTTTTGCGGGAAGTTTGGTCCGCGCACCGTTTAGCTCAGCGCAGTCAACGATAAACAGCACAAAGTGAAGGTGTGTATTCGTCTTCCATTACGGTGAAACGCGCAGCTGCCGCCGGCATCGACGGTGCCGCAGATATACCGCCGGCCTTTGTCGCTAAACGCCGCCGCTCGGCAGATGACGCAGGACAGCGATGCTAACGTGACGGCGCAGTTAGCAACGTAGCTAACCGCCGATAATGAAAACGCAGCGCAACTTGCTAACGTAACGTTTGCGTTTCCCGACCCGCTCAGCCCGTGAAGCAACGGGCTGCTACCTGTGTCTACGCGTACGCGTGTTTTGTGAATATCAAAGTGTATGCGCCCAATGAACTTTTAAACCACACACGTTACGCCACTAAGACAGAACGGGCGATAAACACGTTCAAAGAAAACGTATTGACACAACCGTCGTCAAACACGAGAATCAAACAATGGCAATGCACCTGTCTCCGTTGTTTACAGTCGCTCTTAAGCGACACGTCGGGACTCCTCGGCCCGTCCACAGTGTCCAGATCAGTTATCAACACATTTTTTATGTTTGTGAGCCGTGATTAAAAAAAAAAAAAAAAAACAGACACCGACGCCCGTGTGTTTCAGATGCCGCCGAAAGCCAAGGTGGCGGGGAAGGGCAGAGCTCCAGCTAAGAGGAAGCTGGCGGAGGAGTTCCCACCTGGAGAAGTCCTGACAGACACCGGCAAGAAGGCCTGGAAACTGGGGGCTCCAATCGGACAGGGGGGGTTTGGCCTCATATATTTGGGTAAGGACAGGTCACATCTATAGATAATTTGACTGCACTGTTTAACACTGATGATACTTAACCCATTTAACCCCCCCAGTCTGTCTACTCATTAGTAATACACTGAGCATGCTTTATTGTTAGGTATGTAACTTTATATATACTTCTAGTAGAAAGAGCCTGAGAAAACCAATTTCTAAGTCTAAACAGATTGTGTTATACGTTTTATTCCAAAATATTTCTGCTGCGTTTCTGTCCATGAAGTGAAAACATTTTTTACAACCTTAAACTGTTGTATTATACTTAAAGCAATTATCCCTTATTTGCGTTGTGTGTTTTTTACTCCTGTCTCCTGGCTTAGTGAGAGTAAAACATATCTGAGGTTGTCATTAAAAAAAAAAAAAAAAAAAAGACGGTATATCTGGACGACAGAAAGCTATGTACGGTGCAAGGTGTGTGACATTTCAATCAAAGTACTTTCTAACTCTGAAATGGTTCCTCTTCTTGTTCTCCAGCCGATGAGAATTCTGCTAAAGCTGTTGGTGCTGATGCTCGCTACGTCATCAAAGTGGTAAGACCCTGAACAGCCTGAAAACATGAAGTGAAACTGTGATAATAACTAGAGCTGCACAATTTATTATTATCCTGGCAGATATTGATTGATAGTGATTGTGATTCAGTTGAAATTATTGATTATATGATTTCTGGACCAGGTTGTCTCTGGCCATATTGCAATTTCAGTTATACTTCGATTAATTGTGTAGCCCTAATAATAACAGGTCTTTTCTTTTTTTTTTTATACACGTATGAACACAACCCACCTCCTTTGGTCTTGGTTTTCACTGACTAACTGCTTTAATGAAGCTTCCTAATCAGTAACTAAATGGATGCAGTGGGTTCGCTTTAGGCCCTAACAACCTGTATGATTGTACTTTAATTGGAGTGAGTCAAGGATTTTTCATTAGTATTTGATGTGGTTACATCAGTCCAGCTGACTCATCCTCTATAAAGATCAAAAGTCATCAGAGTCAAATGTGGCTGTGAATCCAGCCCGTGAGCTGGAATAGAAATCACATTGACGATGGTGCCTTTAAAGCCAGTTTTCAGTTCTGTATCTATAGTGAAGTCAGAATGCCTTGACATGAACATTTTACTGTTTACTGACATTGTTGTTGCTCTGTGCTCTGACTTTATAAGAATTTTTCATGAATGTGATGAAGTTCCTTGATTAGTTTGATATTTCATCTGACTGATGCTTAAAAAAGCTGAAAAACGGGCAATACAGTCAGGTTATTTAATCAGCTTTCAAACATTGTTTCTATATCATTGTACATGTCACTTTTGCTAGACAAAATCACAAGCTCACGACCACAGTGAGACCTCTGTGCTCACACTGCTTCTTCATTTAAAGACCCGCTACATGAACAATGTGACTCTACAGCTTCCATCCATCCATTATTTATACCGCGTAGCCATGCAGGCTGAAATTTGGCGTGGTTCACCCTCGACAGGTCACCAGTCGATCACAGGGGCCGACGCATAGAGACAAACAACCATTCACACTTACAGGCAATTTAGAGTCACCATTTAACCTACATGTCTTCGGACTGTGGGAGGAAGCTGGAGAACCTGGAGGGGAACCCACACAGGCACAGGGAGATCCTCCTTGCTGTGAGGTGACCGTGCTAACCGCCGCTCCACCGTGCCACCCGCTACGGCTTCCAGAGCTGTAAAAACCCGCCTCATCGTATCATACAACTACTGCATCTGACAAACCCTAAGACTCACTGGACTTTTTTACCTGCACCTGTACATCTGCACCAATATGGCCCGTGTTCTTTACAGTGTTATTATTGATGTAAACCGCTGATAAATGTTGCTGCTTTGTCAACAGGAGCCCAGTGAAAATGGACCACTGTTCTCTGAGCTCAAGTTTTACATGCGAGCTGCTAAACCTGATCTGAGTGAGCCGCATTATAATTCCTTATAAGCACAAACACATGCACACACACACTCCCACCCCCCCACCACTAGAAGTACGCCACCATACCTTAGTTAGCCTTAGTACAACATAGTCTCTCACCAACAGGGCAAACAAATAAAAGGAAGCTAACTTTCTTAATTAAAAAAGAGAGTCTTGTAGCAGAGGCACGGGGGGCCCTACAGAGGAAGAGAAGCTTTTGGTGGAAGCGCTGATGGCCCCCGGGCCACAGCTTTGCATTTTATATAATAACAATCCAAATGTCAGTCTCCCCTGACAATTAACTGTTATATTACTAAGGAACCAAAGGCTCATATTTTATTCATGCTTGAATCTCACGTTGTTGGTAAATATTTGTCCCAGCAGCAGATTAGCTTGCAGCCATGCTGCCCGCCCCCCCCCCCCCCACGGAATTAAACTCTTATTACTTTGAGCATCACAGCCATCACCCACTTCCACCAGCACCAGTTAGCAGCGTGTTCGCAGGAAGTTTCTGTCATCAAACTGACTTTACATGGTGTACATGTCAGAGATTTCTAAACAGACTTTTAGGACATTTCAGCCTGAAAAATCTTCAACGCTCCTTCTTGTTCTGTAGTACAAAGCTGGATGAAGTCTCACAAGTTGAAAAATCTGGGGGTCCCCAGGTACTGGGGCTCCGGTCTGCACGAGAGAGGAGGGAAACGGTAAGAATCTGACTTGAAAGACTCACCTAAATACCATTACCATTTCATTACCAAGTAGTGAAATGAGAGGTCGCATTTCATACTAAAATATTAAAGTAAAGCATTTGTAAGAACTAGAAAAGTGATGGTGAAGACTTCTTAACATTTAACCAGGTCTTTTCAGGTCTTAAGACGAATGTTATATTTTAAATGACTGGCAGACGTTGCCAGATAGGAGCTGACAAGTAAACATTTTTCTCTTTGACCAGAAAAAGGCCTACTTTAACCCACAAAAGTGGATATGCTCCAAAAACAGGTCATTGCTCCATGATGCTTTGCTGATTTTTGTGTGTTTATCCATCCATTCTCATCCTCCATCTTTGACAGTGACGTCTAGAGTCACGTCTCTACATGGGACACTCCTATTGGCTCCAGTGGGTGATGTCACAGCCAATCAGAGTGTCTCCTTCAGAGGCCTAGCTGTCAGCTGCTTGTAGCCAAAGTCAATGGGATCAATCTGATCTCAATCTGAATTTTTCTGATCTCAGAGTGAGGAGAAGTGGACAATAACAGATTTAGAGCATTAGAGGCTTTGGAGCTGATTTTTCATCATTACTGCTCCAAAGAATGAGCAGAACTCAGATCAGATAAAGAGGGAAACTTCAGATCAGCTCTAGAACAACACAAACGCGTGTAATTTTCTGTGTTGTTTTCTTTGGTCATAAGGAAAAACACAAAGGCCTTAATCTAAGGGGTTAAGAAACAAATTATATCCTGATCAGTTCTGCAGGACCATATCTCTACTGCTTTTACTGCAGCTATATCAATAAATATTTTAGCTTGTTTTACACTTCAAAAATATTAACAAAGTCCTGCTTTTGCATTCCAGGTACCGGTTTATGGTTATTGACAGGCTTGGCACTGACCTGCAGAAGAAGTTTGAAGAATGTGGAAAGCGGTTCACCAGAAAACTGGTTCTGCAGCTCGGCCTTCGACTGGTTGGTTATTTCAAGATCAGATTGTTTTCATTTTGCCTGAACATTTTCCGCTGAATTGCAATTAAGCGTGGTGAAGAACAGCTAAATGGAATTATAGGAATGTCATGAAATTGTTATTACATTGCCACTTTCGGTGTCCTTTCACTTTCAGTTTTGAAGTAATGTCACTTTTAAATCTGCTGTAAATCAATATAGTGAGTGTGATGACGCAACAACCACGTACAATTTTCAAGACCTGTAGTTTCTCTGTCCTGTCTGCTCATTGTTTTGGTTTCTAAGGTTACAGACATGACTGTGTGGCTCATTGTGGCTATAGTCTTTATATTTGCATGCAGTTTGTGACTGTAGGATTAAATGAGTGTCATCCATCCAACAGTCAGATTGAATTTTGCTTCATCTTTTACCTCATTTACACCAGGTATTCACGTGGAATCTACTCAGACAATTGCATCTGATCAGGGGTCTTCACCTTTTAACTTGTTTTTTTTTTTTTTATCTTGTTGTTAGTTTGTTGTCTTGTTAGTTTATCTTGTTGCTGATTCTGCTGACGCAGTGAGCAACTATGAAGCCAATGTTTCTCTGTTCGTTTGCAGAGCCTGTTCTGCCTTTCAGAACCACAACCTGACTTTACTGTAACGCAGTGGTGTTTTACAAACCGGCAAACACATTAACTCTCAGATGATTCTGTGTCAGGATCATTGGCTCATGACAGCTCACTAATATGTTCCATTTTGCGTTAATGAAGAGAAGGGCTCAGTTTACTAACTGGAGAGAGAGAGAGAGACAGAGAGAGAGACAGAGAGAGAGAGAGAGAGACAGAGAGAGAGACAGAGAGAGAGAGAGAGAATTCACTAACTATGATAACATTAACTGCAACTGTCTGTAGATCTTGAACTTGCAGGAAGAGGCTGAGCAAGGTAAACTTTAAAGCTTCTGGGCATGTACAACCTGATCATATCACACTGGTTAAGCCACATTCAGACGTGGTCCATTAGATCCAGTTATGTTCTGATTGCGACTTGTTCTGTGCGACATCCCTTAATGACGTCACCCATTGGTTTGTGAGCTGCTGTTTTAAAGCCCCCAAGTTTGTAATTTTACCAGGCAGGTCGCTGTGTGTACAGTCTGTCAATCACACAGTAGCCACTCCCCCTAATCCATCCCCTGCTTTATGGTCTATTTTCCTCTAAATGGACCATCAGTTAAAAAATGAACATCATGTTGTATTGAAGACTTGAAACTAGAGACTGAGACCATAAACTCATTAGGAAAACATTTACTGAGCTAATAAATCAAGAGAGAAGTAGGGACATTTTCCCATAGACTTCAATTCAATCTGACTTCTTTAACAACCAGTGGAGTCGCCCCCTGATGGTCATTAGAGAGAATGAAGGTTTAAGGCTCTGAGGGCCACCTGTTCACTGACACAGGATGTGTCCAGATACACTTGATATGTTAATAAAAGGTGGAAATAGAGAATTTGTTTTG
Source organism: Rachycentron canadum (assembly GCA_038496675.1). Lineage (NCBI taxonomy): Eukaryota > Metazoa > Chordata > Actinopteri > Carangiformes > Rachycentridae > Rachycentron > Rachycentron canadum. The sequence goes on from CM076661.1 coordinate 21,569,942, forward strand.
ATCTAACACTGCCTTATTTTTTCTTTTTTAGCTGGATATTCTGGAGTACATCCATGACCATGAGTATGTACATGCTGACATTAAAGCGTCCAACCTCATGTTGAGCCACAGCGATCCCAACCAGGTCTGTAGCAGTTGAAGCACCATGACTGAAGTTAGACTTTTTCTATTTCGGGGAAAATGAAAAGAAGAATTTTCCGCTCCACATTTCTTAATGTTGGGAAACTGAGGCGCTTCTCTGACCCCGGTGCTTTTCCCTTAAAGCAGGAGGATGATTGTGTTTTTTGATCATAAGACTCTTGTGCTGCTTCATTAGATTCAATTAGGGCCTGGGGTGGGGTGGGGTGGGGGTCGATCACAATGACAACAGTAAAGAGCTTTCTCTACCAAACAAGGTAGGGGCAGGGGCAAATATTTAATTTGAAGATTAATAATATATCAGTGGTGGCATTATTAAAGAGCTATTTATACATGACAATTTAAAAGCAGCCCCCTCAGGACTTTAATATGAGCTACATTTGTAGCTGTGCTATTTCCGATGCTTTCTCCTGGAATTACTGGGATGTAGGTTTGGTTTTATTACAGTAGAAAGCCAACTGTAGTTTATAAGCATAATGCAGACTAAATAATAATGAAGCTTCTGCAGGTGGAATTACAATTTTAAATTCCAAAAGGCCAGAATCATTTGCTATTCTCATACTAAGCTAAGTTAAACAACGTCACATGTAATTGCAGATCCAGTGGGGTCAATAGGTTTCTCTATTTGTCTCAGTTTGACAACACCTGAATCACTGTTTTTGTCGACTGTAGATTTACTTAGTGGACTATGGGCTGGCTTATAGATACTCACCTGACGGCGTCCTCAAAGAGTACAAGGAGGATCCCAAGAGATGTCATGATGGCACCATCGAGTTCACAAGCATCGACGCTCATAAAGGAGCATGTAGGTACAAATACAGATCCAAATACAGATCTTTGTAAAATCAAGGCTTCATTGACAGGAGTGCTGCTGCCAAGAGACTGATTCTGATTGTTCATAGCACGTTTGTCTTACTTGAAAGAAGAAGTGTTAGAAACTGGCTTTCAATTAGAAGAAACTGAAGATCATTCATCATTTTAGGAAATACACACATTCACTCATCTGTGTGTTAAGTACTGAGCTGGAGTCAGGATAAAGTTCAAACACACATTTGCCATTTTTACTTGTGTGTTTATGTGTGGATGAAACAAACTAGATACAAAGTGTTGGTAGAAATGTTTCTCTTGCCTTCACCCTTTATGGTTTGTGAGGTAGGCTAACTACAGCCTGACTCCAGCTTCATGAGATTGATTTATTTATATATCTATCTATAGATATAGATAGATATATATATGTATATAATCAGCTTATTTCCCAAAATCTCTCCCAATTATTCCTTTTAAAGTCTAAAGGTAGACCTCCATGTGGTCTTTGATTATATATCAGGTCCAGGTTCTATATCAATACAGTGAAAGTATCAAAGGTCTCAGTCACAGAGAAATGCCCACAGCCTGTTTTCAGAAACAGAGCCTTAAAACCAGCCGTCAGGACTTTTGGAACTTTGTGATGTCACAACAAAGCAGGCACCACTCTCAGCTATGCCCCAAGCCCCGCCCACCTGGACCCGCACTCCAACCTTGCAGGATTTGGTTTCTCTGAGTGTTTACCTGAAATTTGATATATTTTTATGGAATTACTCAAAAAAACAATCAGCCAGTCAGAAAAGAGGCTCAGATCCTCTCCTCTGATTGGCTGACTGACCTGTTGTTCCTAGAGCTCCAGAGCTCAGCCTGAGAGAGGAGATGTGAAACTACACTGAGATGGTTTTTGGCTCTTAAAACTACATGGATATGGATATCAACACTTCAGATAAAACACTGGGGAAGTATAATATATGCTACCTTTAATACATTTTATGGATGCTAAAACACGTACGGGATCAGGGTTTAGTATTCACAGTACTGCATTTTCACTTAATATGAAAATGGCATTACTATTAGTGTTGGTGACTGAAAGTGCTGTTGCTGATGCGGTTGTTGGCTCCAGCTGCATGTAGGCGGAGTGACCTGGAGATCCTGAGCTACTGCATGGTTCAGTGGCTGTGTGGCCAGCTGCCCTGGGAGGACAAGCTGCAGGACCCCCTCTACGTCAGAGACTCCAAAATCAGGTGGGAGCACAACACCACAACCTATATGTCTCTGGTTGTCGCCTTGGCAATGCACATTCACAAGTTTAGGGGGCGGAGCTTCTGAACGAGCACTTCAGAATGCTTCTCTTCAGAATCACCTGCTGCACCTTTAGTGTTTTACGCTTTGTTTAACTTTATCGTAAAGGGTCACATTTTGAAGTGTTTACAGACTGAAAAACTTTTGAACTGTGCTTGCACATTGTTGTGTCTATGTAGCTGCAGTGACTTCAACCTTGTGCACATGCACAAACAACCACACGCACACACCTACACATTGCGCTGCACACATTTCGAGAAATGCATCAAACTGAGATTTTCCAATTCCGAAACTTGTTTCTCCTTCAATTTTCAGATATCAAGAAAATATCTCCCAGTTCATGACCAAGTGTTTCTCCACTCAAGACAAGCCAGGTAAGAAAGGCACACACGCAGGTGGCAGACACAGGGACGGATGTAGACTCGTCACGGTCGGTAATAACATCAGAAAACCAGTAAACATCCACTGCTAAAACCTTAAGCTGTCCAGTTTCTCCGGCTGCTCACTGACCCAGTATCACAGTCCTGATTGTGCCTGTGTGCCTTCGTTAAACCCATCCTTCAGCTTCACTGCAGCATTAACTGAAAAGGTTAAGAGTGAAGCTCGTCACCATACTCCATACTCATACACCGTGAAAAAATGCACACGCAAACATGGCAACCGACATGAACAGCACCTTTCATTTCTCTTCATCCCGATCTAATTATAATCTCTCAAAGCGAGAGCTACTCGGTTCTCATTAAGATATAAAGTCTGCAAGGAAAAATGTTCAGCTGTGGCTGTAAATGGCGACTTCGACGTTTGTCGTCTCACTGGGGTGAGAGTTGCCATTTTAATGTTGGCTTTTTGACCTGCAGGCAGAGTGTCGCCTCAGGCAGAAGAGACAAACACGGAGCGTCAAACCTCCTTCCTTCTGCTCTGCTGATCACAACCAAACTGTTGTTTGCAACTCCATCTGTGTTTGCGCTTGTGACTGCGTGTCAAGTCTGAAAAAAGTCACACCAAACAGAATTAAGCACGACGCTGTGACCAGAGTAGAACATTATGCTGATGACTGTGTGTTGGCGCGAAGATGGTCTGAGGACATGAGGACAGAGATGTTGAAGTCCAGTCAGTGTTATTTATTTACTCTCCCATTATAAAATATGGGCCCAAGCACTTCAGCAGCGGACATAGCCTAGCTAACCCAGCAGCTCCTGCGACTTACTAGCAGCTGCAGCAGAATGCTCTCAGCTCTGGCAGCTACTGAAACTGGCAGCTGCAGCAGCTTTCTCCCAGCACATAGAGATGAAAGATTTTTGTACACCTCATGGTTTATGTGTGATAATGGAAAATCTCAAAACATCAACAACTGTTCACTGACATCATTGCTGTTTTTTTTTTTTTTTTTTTTTTAAATTTCATGACGAACTGGTGAGTCACTGTGTTCCTCTGTGGAGTTGCAGATGAGATCCAGAAGTTCATGGAGGAGGTGAAATCTCTCGGATACCAAGACAAACCACCCTATGAGAAGCTGCGCTCCATCCTGCAGGCCGGACTGAAGAGCATCCAGGCTAAAGATGACGGCAAGCTTGAGTTCGCTCTCGTCAATGGATCCGCGTCACCTCGAGCCAAGGTCAGGGCACACACTCTGATACACAACTACCTCAAGAGTTCAAGTAATGAAACTCCCTTATATGGATTCTCTGCGTCTTCTGATTATTGTGAACTGTATAGGACTGTGTAGTCCTGAAGGCTGACAAAGACATCTGCAAAGACAAGTGTAGAAAGTGACATCACAGGGATTATTCTGATATTAATCGAACACATGGCCTAGAACCGGTTACTTTGTCAGTGGTAAAATTTAAAACTTGATAAGGTGAAATAATAATAGAAATTGCAACACCATAAAATCCCTTGAGTCACCTGCCAACGGCACAGAATGCATTCTGGGATACTCGAAGAGAGAACACACACAGTCATTTGAACTGTGTAGATAATGAACAGTACCTGAGAAGTGGCTACAGCTGAGATCACAGACTGATGAAAGACTGAGGTTAAAGCTGCAGTTCTGTAGGATTATATCTTTAGCATTTACAGCCCTCGTTCACATTTATTTAACCCTTTTAGAGCCTCATTTTCCATTTCCATGCCTTTCCCTTTTGAAGTTTATCATTTTTAAAAAATGCCACCGAGTCTCCACATATTCAGAATCAGCTCAACCTCAGCTAATTATATATGTGACTCAATAAAGACTCTGTTCACTGTAACAGGGGATAGTAGCTCAGAAAACCAAAAAATCGACATTGAATTTTTCCTTATTTTACAAATAAAAACACTGTAAACCATAATAACCAGAGAAAACCACTGCCCCCATGCACCTGCTCAACACCTGCAGCTGCAATATTTATTACTAGTTATGCTACTGTTATTGCTTCCTCTATTATTTTAACTTACTGCTGTTATTTACTAATATACATGTCTCTCTGTCTTTATTCTGTCAATACAATAAACTCAGAGCAACTTCTCCTCACTCTGAGATCAGAAAAACACAGGATTGATCCCATTGACTTTGGCTACAAGCAGCTGACAGCTAGGCCTCTGAAGGAGACACTCTGATTGGCTGTGACATCACCCACTGGAGCCAATAGGAGTGTCCCATGTAGAGACGTGACTCTAGACATCGCAAGCAAAGAGGATGAGAAACTATAGATAAATACACAGAAGTAAAGCAGCAATGCTGCAGTCAGAGGCTCAGACTGATCCAAATCTTAACTAACTTCATTCATGAGTCTATTGACTGAACACACACAGTAAAATTGAAACTTGTAAGAGCTGAATTTCTAGTTTAAGGAGAAAAAACGCGATATGATGACATAATATTTGGAATAATATATGCTTCAATGGGCTTCAGAGGGTTAAAAGACAGTCAGTCTTTATTTGTTTCCTTCCATCTTGTTCTCTCCTCATCCCCCCGCCCACTCTGTGCCTCTCTTGCTCCCTCGCTCTCTGTGCATATGGAAGATGCCACCGGGGACGTGGCGTTGCCAGCCGAAGGGTTACCGGGCCCCGGCGCCGGTTATTGTATGTAATTATCCCGCCAATCTGTTCACCTCAGCGGGTGCCGCATGGTGATCATGAGGTAGCAATTGTCAAAATGGAGGCAAAAATGGAATGGGGGGCAGGGGGTGAGTGATAGTTCAGACAGAGAGTGGAGCTTCATTATAGAGACCCAGGAAGGAGGAGGACGGACGTAAGGACTTGATTGCCTTCGTTAAGTGCAGGACTCTCTTAGGGGCCGCCATTTCTCTCCGTGTCCTCAGCAGACCCCACACTCGCTGCGGCTGCTGTAGAGGACAGAAATAATAAAGTCACAGTTGATGAAAAAGTCTTTGCTGTATTAGCAGTGATTCTGGGAAACCTTCAACTGTGCCAACCCCGCAGTTAACACGCTCTCTACAAGCAGAGGAAAGAAAAGCCGGAGAGTTTGTTTTGTGCGTGGTCAAAATAGTGGAACAAATAATGACATCTTTTAATGGATTAATGTCTGCGAGGTCTTGGTGGCTGGTGAGCTGGCAGAGCAGTAATTGCCTCTGCTCAGGCTTCACACACAAGGCTGGAGGCTCTGAGAAGTCAGGTCACCTCATTGCCAAGTCAAGGCCTCCTCTCTGTTTGTCTCTTCATTCTTCTCACCACCAGAAGCTGCAGGATGCTGTTGTGCAGATATGTCAGCAGTGGATGCCCCTTTTCTTCATTTTCCTCGTCTTTTTCCAGAAAGCGACCAAGAGGAGAAAAGTAGAAGACGAAGACAATGAGACTGACGGAAGTCCCGTGAAGAAAAAGAGGGTCACAAAGAAAAAAGGTATGAGCAGCGATCTGTGGGGTCATTCTGTCCAGTTACTTTTTGTCTCCACTGCAGAGACTTTTCTGGAACGCTTTTCGTTTTGTTTGAGTCCTCGGATGTTTAGGGGTGACATAACTGGTGTCGATCATGACTAAGCAGACACAGACCAGAATACTAACCGTCATCTTACAGCGGCACCTTTAAGTGTTAACAACGGGGCATCACTGTGACTGAGGGTCCCACACACCTACCACATCAACAATGACTTCCTAGGTTCAAATCTCATAGGTCCCATATAATCTACATGTAGACCTCCATGTGGTCTTTGATTAGAAATCAGGTCCAGGTTCTATATTAATACAGTGAAAGTATCAAAGGTCTCAGTCACAGAGAAATGCTCACAGCCTGTTTTCAGAAACTGAGCCTTAAAACCAGCCGTCAGGATTTTTGTGATGTCACAAAGCAGTCACCACCCTCAGCCACACCCCAAGCCCCGCCCACCTGGGCCCGCAATCATTAGCTTGCGAGGGAGCCAGGAATTGAACCACAGACCATCCAATTTAAGGGGCCCCTGGGACAAAGCTGACTTCATGTGACGTGTTTGGGTGGTTGAAGGCACTGAAAATTATCTGTACTTTAGAGTCTTTTCAGGAGGAAATGCTTAAATTTGATACATTTTCCCTGCAGAATTGAACGGAGTGAAGAGGGGTCGACCAAAAAAGGTGCCAAACACTGGAAAACAGGCTGAACCCAAATCCAGACTAGTGGAGATGGGGACGCAGACCTCACCTGGACTTGCCCAGAAATCCAGAGGAAGACCCAAGAAAACCAGCAACTAAAAATCCACCTGTATCTGCACTCCTCCCTCCATCCCCATCCCCCGTTTCCTCTGCCTCTTAGAAAATCACCTTTCTAACTTTTATAAGGTATTATTTTCTACCTGCACTAATAGTGGTTGATGTTTGATTTTATTTGGTGACCTGAAAGTCAGAATCATTGTAATAAAGAAGAAATTAATCCACTTCACTTTTGATTTATTTAGATAAAAAAGGCTTTTGTGAGACATTGACAACGCTGAAGAAAAATACAGAGTTGAAAAAGGGAAATAACAGAAGAATAACAACAGAAGCATTTAAGTCCAGGTATCAGAGCAACAGTGAGTTAGAATAAAGACAATAACGAGGATAAATTTTGATTTAATTCCATGTTGCAGTTGGATAAACCTTTGTGTGTGTGCTTTATAACCCCCACCCCGACCTCCAGCACCAGGACTGAGGGGCTCAGCCAGACGAAGGCAGGTCGCTCATGCAGATTTTTTTTTTTTTTTTTCCCCAGAAATCAAGCGGCTCTGACGAGTCGTTCTGTTGATGAGATTAAAAACTTGAGTCAGTCTGGTTACAGGGAGTTTGGTACATTTACTTTCTTCGGGAGATGTAAACTTTCATTACTCGGACATTTCGCATGTGGACGTCTTGGTGACTTCCTTTTTAGGGATTAAATGCATCATTGCTGAGATCGGTGCGTTACTGGATAGGACGGGGATGATGATCACATTTTAGGAACACACTCGGTCAGGTCTTTGTGCTCCTGTCCTGCTCAAACGTCCCATTTTTGACATATTTTTCAAGTTGTGAAACTTGTGTCAAACCATCAGAGGAACATTTGTATCACGGTGAGTCACAGGAGAACATTTCTCACATGAGGAGCTGCTGACAAGCTGTCCATTTTCCTTCCACCCACCTCTGTCCTCAAGCTTGTGGACCATCCCTGATGGGGACCCCCCCCAGCCTTCCTCATTAACTCCCAACAGGCTGTCTCTGTTCCCCCCCTACTCTCCTTCCCCATGGAGGAAGACATCTCCACCACTGTTAGTGTTGTGACGGCCTATGGGGGCCCCTGTGGCGGCCCCTGTGGCGGCTTGTGGCTTGCCATCGATTGTTCCAGCCTCTTCAAGAGTAAAGAGCCCCCCCACTTGTCTTTCCCCTCCACACCCCCTCCACCCTCGCCTTCCAGACGCTGACCTTCGGGGCGACACAGCCGCAGTCTCACAGTAGGAGGCAGTAGTACATAATGACAGCAAATGAATGTAGGTGTGTGTTGGGGGGCGGGGGGGGGGGGGGGGGGGGGGGGGGGGG
>CM076661.1:21578474-21590205 GCA_038496675.1 Rachycentron canadum
GGGGGGGGGGGGGGGGGGGGGGGGGGGGGGGTTGAGGTTGGAGAGATGGAGAGGGAAGAGATGGCACATTTCTCACCCTGACTGGCCTTTTTCATTTTGCATGGATGTGTTATACACTGGCCGGGCTGGCAGTGTATAACAGTTGCAGTTGTTGCCCAGGTGTTTGCTGTGGTCGGCCCCCGATCGGCGTTAAAGCCTCGCAGCAGTGGCCTAACCACCGCTCTCATGATACGGATGCCAACCAACCCTGGGACCACGCGCCAATAACTCAATAACAGTTTCCCCGACCAGTGGGTTTCCTGTGTTTAGGACAATTGTCAGCGTTTTGGTGGCTTAGGGCAGGAGGGGATCCAAAGTGTTGAAACTAAAGGGTGAGGTACAGGTAGGGCGGCTCCACGCAGGCTCTAAAAGTTCAGACATAAAGGAAAAGTAGACTTGGAATGTTGTTAGTTCTCGTCTGCTCTTCTTCTAAAGCATGTTTCCCTGACTTGCGTCTTTTCTTTGTGTATCTGTCCCCATCGCTGAAGACACGAGGATGAAAGAAACCTTTTTTCTCTTCTCGAGAAATGGGACCTCCTTTCCTCTGGCATCTGAAGCGATATCCTTTCCTGAAAACGAGATCAGCTGTCATTCAGCCTTAAGAAAAACATAAAAAGATTCAAATTCTTAAGGTTGTTTCTTGCCTGAGACAGTAGCCAGGCTAATAGCATGGTCACTGTGTCCCACACTGCCGCTAGCAGCCCCGAAACGAACCATGTTTGTCCGTTAGGCTATCTAATATACAAAAAAACAACGCGTTTCCTGGTTGAGGCCTTTCTGAAATGAGCAGCGGCGAAGCGTACTGTATCTGCATGTGTTAGCTGCTTGATAAATGAAGCTTTCATGCCAACTTCTGCCAAAACGGCAGCTGCTGAGCCCGCAAGTGACAACAATGCGAATACTAACGTACAAAGCAAAAGAAGAGGAAAAAATCTTGACAGTTCCGTTTCCGCTCTAAATGCACTCAGGAAGCACTTTGTTAGGGATGCCTGTACAAAAGCGTACTCGTGCAATTGTGCGTTCAACCAATCCTGTGACAGTCGCCTTATTGATGAGGGGAAATAAGACAATCCCGAAACAATGAAAGTGGGGGAGGGAGTCGAAAGAGTAGGAGAAATTCACTCAGCTGATGCCCTTGGTTTATATTCTCAGGAGCTGGTGAAGACCAAAAACAGAGCAAAAAGGAACCACCATCCCACATAATGGTGCTCTACGTATGCAAATGTTTGCTACCGTGTTATCACCAACTTATTGTGGTGATATATGAATATGTTGTGCTTTCGCTCTGCGAAGCTTTAAATCTCTAATTTCACTTGAAGGGAGAAATAAAGTGACACACTATTCAAAAACAATACAAACTTGCTGTTTACTAAATCAGACTAATATCTAGGATGTTATAGTGCTATCGTTTTTGAAGAATACGTGTATTTTTTTTTTTTTCTTTGTGCCTGTTATGACGGAGAATTAGCTATAAGAAAGCAAACAATCAGTCACTTCTCTTTTCATTGTGCTTAAATCTAAATTATAAGGACTTCTTTGTCTTGCGTTTGTGAATAATGTGCTGTGTCGGCGGCCTCCTATGTCTTCTCTCTACATTCCCCGGCTCCTCAATTGTCACAGCCTCGACAGTAAATCTGCATTTCACCCTCCGCCCTCACCTGAAAAAACACATAAAACTGAAAACTCGCTGTATTTCATCCACCTTCCACCCGAAAAAGTACAATAAAAAAAAAACTCTTCAACAGTCGCAATCATCCACACCTACCTCCTCCTGAAACTCCCAGATGAAAAGATGCAATGGAAATTTCACTCTGTTTTGTGCTGTAATTGAGCTCTCCCTCTCCCCCTTTTTGTCAGAAATCACCCCCCCCCTCCCAAAAGACAAAAACACACACAAAAAATATGCACACTGTTTCCAGGTGTGTGTGGAGGAGGGGACGGGGATGGGGGGGGGGTTGTGTGTGGGTGAAGTTACGGTACATTTGCCATTCTAGTTGTGTGTAAATATTAAAAGCAGCAGGTTCCTGGCGTGAGGAGAAGCCAGCCAAAGCGGCGGCGCTAAGACAGGCATCCTTATCGGTATTGTGTTCAGTCTCCGGCGTGCTCCTGCTGTTTGTAATCTGCAGCCGCCACTGTGAGCAAAACTGGACAGGCATTTATTGTCCCAGCAGGAGGACGCTTGACAAGAGAATGTTAAACACTCTGCTACCTGAAATCCTCAAAAGGCGATAGACAGACGCGATAAAATGTACACACACATTTAATTTCATCTTTTCTTTCTCCGCCGGTCTTTTTTTTTTTTTTCTTTCTTTCAGGGGCGGGACAGGCAGCACACACACGGGAACTTGTAGTGGAGAAGTGTGAACGGTTTTTCACTGTTGTCTGTTCTCTTTTTTTTTTTCTTTTTCTCGTGAACGCACCATGATGGAGGAAGACCGGGACGAGTGTCAACGTCTGTCCTCGGGTCCTCAAGCTGCCGCAGCGGGGGTCAACTGCAGGTCACGTGGGAGCTTTGATCTCTTGCTGGCGGACGTTGAAGATGCGCTCCGCCGGAGGTAGATGTCGCACAGGACGCTGTGACCTCTGGGTCATTGAGGTTGCTGCTGCCAACATTTGTAAGAGGACGGTTGATGAGCGGCTTATCTGCTCTCAGTTTGATGCAGATTTAAAAGAAAAGAGAAAAGCTGCCAGTTAATGACCAAAACCAATAAAAGCAAATAAATACATATTTAACAGCCATAAACCCACGAACCTACTATCTACTACTACTGTCTACTATCGAATATACTGGGATGATTGTCCCCACTGCCATCAGACTGTGTAACACCAATAACAGACTAATTTCATTATTATTGCTTATTGTTAACTATTATAATCACTATTAATGAGTTGTTGGACATTAGAATTTCCCCATATAAATATGATAAATAAGCTCTCTATCTATCTATCTATCTATCTATCTATCTGAGGATAATATACATTAATTGAATTGTTATGTGATGTTAGCATATTTAATGGTCTATTGTCAGTGGACAATAAAATGATCCTTAACTGTGATGACACTGGTTCAGTCCCACGTTGTCTGGGAAAACCCCGCCCCTTTGAGGCTCTCCACCACTGAAGCCTCATGACGCCACTCAAACTTTAGACCCTTAGATTGACATGGAGGTCTATGTGAAAATGAGCCTACTTCTCACTTGATTTAGAGAAAATTTTGAGAAAAATAGACCATAAAGCAGGGTATGAATTAGGGCGTGGCTACCACGTGATTGACAGACTCCTCCAAATATGGTTTCTACTGGTTTAAAAAAAAAAAAAAAAATTACAAACCGGAGGCTTCAAATTGTCAGCTCACAAACCAATTGGTGACATCATGGTGGGCTGACACTCGGTCTTGCTCCATTTACCCACCTCCACACTTCCTCTGTCTGCTCATGGGTGGCTCTGTGTATGGGCTGGATGGTAAAGTCCTAGGTTTTCCAGCAGAGACATTCCTCAGCGCTGATTCGGCTGTGTGAGCGATGGCTCTTAAATTAGGTCACAGCAACTAATGGATGTCATGCTGGCAGTGCCATTAAGAGAAAATAAACCTATGTGGACATATTTATTAAGCAATTTGCACCTCGGGGGCCATAGAACATATATTAGAGGCTAATCGGCGAAGCTAGTCGACTGCACTGTCCCGTCGCTCAGGTTTAAGTGAATTTCATGCTGTATTATTTCTTCGCGGAGAAGTTCAATGCGGCCGTCGTTTCGCTGCAAATCCACACAAAGCTTTCAACACAAGCTTTAGTTTATGTGAATCACTACAACGACAACTATGTTTTATACGCACAGGTAAACAGACTGGATTGTGTGTTGTAGGTAATGACATTGGAGTTCGCAACATTTCGCTAATCCGAGGAGCTAATTTCTATCTTTACTTTCCATCCGATTGGTTTTTATTTGGAGAGCTTTACTGGACTTGTCTTCTTGTCGCTTTGTTTTCCGTGCGTTCGTCACAGTTCTGTTCATCACACCTGTTCTTCATACAGCATAGCTGCCTTCTGACATCCCTTTTCCTCTGAACACTTCACGTAGACAGTATGTGTCACGAGGGTGGGGCAGCCAGTCCCCCCCCCCCCCCCCCCCGACCAGATGTCTGGAAGTGGTGACGGGGTCCGGCAGGTAGACTGGCCCCAGGCAGTGCTCTCTCTGACCAGGCCTGTGGTGTTGTAGCTGGGAGGAGGAGGACGGCTTCTGCTGTGGGCGGGTGGGGGGGGGGTGAAGGCGCTTGTCTGTTGTCCACAGGGAAGTTGTGCTCATTCAGTGAACACTGAGGGCCGGTGGGGAGCCCCGGGCAATGTCCCACACTGGGGCCACAGAACAATGTTGTGGTGAAAGTCTCTGGGTTCAGCTACATCAGAGTTGCGGTCAACTGAAGAACAGATCCTACCAGACCTTTCCTTTTGTCCTCAGATGATGTGCTGGGATTTCTTTTATCTTTCTTATAACTTCACACCGCCAATTAATCCAGCATCTGGAATCCCTATTGTCTTGCTTTGTTAATAATTTCAAAGTAAGGGGAAATAAATGCTTTGACTAGTCATTTCTGCAGCTGGTTTAAATGAGGCTAACTCACCACTAAATGACTTTTATCTGAGGTGTTGATATCCATGAGAATATATATTTATTTATACTCTTTCTTCTCTCTGGAGCTCGAGCAGCAACAGGTCACAGTATTCATTTAGCTCAAGACCCGCTTTATAATCAAAGTAGGATCACCACCTCGTGGTTGTGTGACTCCACCCACCTGCCAAGCTGCAAGAAGTCTGCTCTGAGTCACAGCACTGAATAATGTCCAGTGTTTTTCTAGAACATTCTGCTGTCATAGTTCAGTTGACTCTCGACATTTAAATATAAAATGTCATCACCTCGTTTTATCTTTATTGACAAGCTTTATAACACAAGTTCCATTTGTAACGTGTGTGTATGAATTTGTGATTTGTGAAAAACCTGTTTTGTGAAGTCACAGTGACTTTGACCTTTGACCTCTTAAATGTGTGGGCCTCTGCACAGTCCTATCTTGTATTCAGAGGAATGTGAGTTCGCTCTGACCTTCATCTCCAACCTTTGACCACCAATGGAAATCTCACTCCATACATAATATGGGTCCTTTAAAGGTTTGACACAACAATACAACAGTATTTCATATGAACGCACTAATGAAGGCTGAAAAAAAGGTTGTAGTTTCTTTAGCAATGGAGAACAGCAGCTGTGGTCGACTTGGATTCAGTCTTTAAAATGGACTTGGCTGGTTCAAAACAAAGGTATCACTACTCAGTTTAAGCTACTCTTGCAGCACCCAGGACAGGACTAAATGAGCATTCACAAATCGCATGGGTGCTTAGGACTCAAGACACCCAGAGCAGTTGTGAGTCTATCAGGGAAGGTGCTGTGAGGCGGAAATATCAGGAAAGCAGAGCAGAATAAAGAGAAAACCAGGTTTAACTGTGTCCTATATTTACATTTCTCTGACTCCTACCAGACCCAACTCTAATATGCTCACAGTAGCATTCAAATCGAAGCTGTGGTAACTCATCGCCCTCTTCACGTTACATCGGCTGACAGGAAAGGAACCCAAACCATGTTAAAATACAAAAAAAAAAAACACAAGCGCAAACAAAGAGGAGTTTCCAGGGGACACAAAAAGTGATGAACCCAATCTGGGACACACACACACACACACACACACGTATGGATAATAAGTTTGTGTTTGTTGTTGAATACCTTTAACATTTTACAGAGGCATGAAAAAAACTCCCAAGCCTTAGTGTGGGTCTTAAAGGGTTAACTGATGGGTTTGTCACTTTTTGTGTCCCCTGGAAACATTTCCATTATGGCCCGGATGTTGCTTTGTCTGTTTCCATGTGTTGAGCTCTCGGGGCCACCGTACCCTGGGATTGGCTCCAGCCCCCTGTGACCCTGTTATGGATAATGAATGGATGGATTTATAAAAAGTTACAGTCTGTATTTATATTTTGAATCCACTGAGTAGAAAAACATTGCTTGGGGAATATTAAAGATCGGAGCTCATAACTGATATCAATTATATTCGACTCATTGCTTTCAAATGAACCTTTATTGCACTTACGAGTGTCCAACAAAGCATTAAACGGTGTTATCACGAGGAGACATTAAAGTGGGTCTCGCCTTATTTCTGAAATCACTGCGTGTCCCACGTGAGCTTGGAGCCAGCGCGATAAACTGCAGCTACAGGAGGAGCAAAGTTTCCGCGCTCGCTCTCGGGCCTTGATGCCACGGAGCGCCCGCTTCATCCTACTTTCCATTGAAAGTGGGAGCTGCACACTCTGATGCCACTGATAGGTCATAATTAAATGAGCGCGGCTGGTTCTCTGCCCTGTAAACCAGCTCTCCTGGGCCCGATACTACATGGAAATTCAGGATCCGCTTTCAGATGTCTGTCTGGAAAACACATCCGCTCCCAGGCCTCACTGTGAGTGTGTGTGTGTGTGTGCGTGTGTGTGCATGTGCACTTGACATGGCATCGTTGGATTTAGGGAATACACATAATAAATCTTTCAACTTCAATATTTTCCTTCACAAATGTATGCAGATCTGTATGTATGAGCTGTGTTTCAGATGTGGGCTTGATGTTCATGGTTTATTTATTGGGGGGGGATTTCTCCTTTTCATCTGGGAATTTTTGTACGACATTCAAAAATATCTTGTGGCTTCAAAAATATCTGATTTTACAATTATTTCAGGACAAATACCAACCCAATATTAATTGACATTGATAAATGTGAAGTGTTTAAAAGCTATTATAAATGAATAGGCACATTATTCAAATTAGAAATGATTATGTGGTACCTGGCTGTTAAGCACAAAGCTGGAGTCAGACTGTGGTTAGTCTAGCTTAGCATTAAGCCTAGAAGCAGGTGAAACAGTCACTATACGACTGGACGCTACCGGATGACTTGAAATTACATACACATACATATACATATACATACATATATTCTTCTGAATAATGAGAGCCACCGCTGAGGCAGGAAACAGAGAAGGCAAAATAAAGCGACATTTTGGTCATCAGCCTTTTTTAAAAGAAAAAAAACAAAAAAAAAAAACCAACAACCAGTTTGAGACAGATGTTAAAGACTGAGAATGAGCGAATGTTTCCTTCAGTCCATTCCTCTCCAGAGCTGAATCATTTCTATGGAGCAGCAGAGAGACGCTGTCGTAAAAAGCTGGCAGATCGTCATTATAACGCTCTGTGTGCTAACTGCTAATGCTAACCGCCGCAATGGCTGCTGAAGAAAAGCCAGACTGATCATCAGATTAGCTGTTAGCGGAGCCTGTGCAAAGGTATGATGACGGTGTTAGAAAATTCAGAAGCAAATCATCGACGTAGAAGAAAATTACTTTTGGGCTTTTTTTTCTTTAGATGCAAACATCTGCACACACACACACACACACACTGAGGCACAGAGCATCATTTATGTTTCGGGACGTGGGCCGGGTCTGTCCACGGATCGACATAATGGATATAGTTGTAGCTGCTCTTTTGCGGACGAAGCGCTGACCTTGAGGAACAGGCCTCGTTCCTGCAGGTCTGACGCACACATCATCGGCAGTAGTTCAGAGAAAAAAAAGAAAAAAAAAAAAAGTGCTGTAAATGGAGAAACTCTGTGTAAATGACAGTCCCCGTCATTTGATCCGCTGTTAATATGGAAGCATATAGTTGAAGATGACGATCATGTGAGGTAGCTGAATGTGCCTCACTCCACCAGCTGTTCCCCTTTCTCCTCCTCCTCCTCCTCCTCTTTCCTCATCTACTGCCTTCAAACACTCTCTCTTCCCATTGTGATGGACGGGTAGATTAAGGAGGGAGGAGGAGGCCAGCCCTTCGAGGCTCAGGTTTCGCTCCTCCGCCTCCTTTTTTTTCCGCCGCAACCCTGCAGCCTCGCCTCACCCCGTGCCCTCTCTCACCCTCCCCTTGCCCCTTCCTCGCCCTCTCTCACCATTATGTCCTCATCTTCACTCGTCCTGTTGGTCGGTGTTGCACAGGAATGGCAGCGAAGAGGGATAGTGAGAGAGAGAGAGAGGAAGTGAGGCTGTGACTGCCCCCCCCCCCTCCATCTGTCGCAACTCCAGGATCAAATAATAGGATTCTGTCTGAGAATAGAAGATAATTGCAGTCTGTATTCTGCTCCCTAAGTGTATGATATTAACCCCATGCTCCCCGCTCGCCCTGCAGTATGGGCCAGATGGTTCTGTGTTTTGATATCTGAGCCAGGGAGAGAGGGGTCAGAGGTCACGTTGAAGCTCAAATCCAAAGGAGTGCCCCTTTCTCTCTTCTCTCCCACGCTCCAGAGAATATGGATGTCATTCAAAAAAAAAAAAAAAAAAAAGACATTCCCTAAGACCTGTGCTCCAGCCGACCCCACGGAGCCTGACTGAAGTGAGAGGCAGGTAGCCCTACAGCCCAGCGCTAACCCACTTACATACACGCTAGCAGCACGCAAAGGTGTCGGAGGGGGGGGGGGGCAAAGGTGAAGAGTAGGGCCCAGAGAGCGGAGCCTGGATGAGGCGATAGATTCAATCGTCAGGCTACACTGGGGAGCAGAGGTCCCGTTCAAGGGCCCCTTCAAATAGATATCCACGTTTTACAATTCCTGTCTGACTGTCACAGAGCACAGGGCGAGGGCGTGCTGATGTATTGAAATAACACAGGACGGAGTGAAAGTCACATGGAGATGGAGGGAGGACAGGGTGAGATAGGTGTCAGGGTGTCAGAGTAAAACCCATTCAAGACGATTTGAATATAAAGAGTGAAAAAATGAAAATTTTAGTTAGGATTAGTTAGGTTAGGTTTTCTTTCTTTTTTTGATTTTTGAAACTACCGTTGCCACATTTTATTTATATTATTAATGTATTTCTACAGCCAATTTATCAGGGCAGAAGCAAAACTAAAAGTAAGACGTCCACCAGTGCTCTTCCCAAATATCGTCCTCTGAGCCAAAGGAAAAACTCTCCCCCTCTCTAATGTTTTGTACACAGGATGAATCAGTCTTAAATAAAGTTAAACTGTGTGGTCACTGTGCTTCTGGCAGAGAAGAGAATCTGGACCAAAATCACCACTTATTAGCATCGTATAAGCTTTTATTTAACAAAACAAAACAAAAAAAATGTTCTCGTCAATGGTTTATAATGAATCTATAAAGAATCAGTAAATCATTTATTAATCATCATTACAGCCATTAGCTGGATACACACATTTTAATTTAAAGGCTAAACGCGCGTGAGCAGATGAAGCTCAGTTAAACAGGTCCTCTGGTTTGGAGTCGTACTAAATCCCATCATCTGCACAGTTTTATGGTCGTAATTATAGAAAGGCACCTATGCCTTATTAAATGATGTGGTCTGTGTTTAATACACAAATTACTGCAGAGGTTTTACAAGAGAAATTATAGCGTGTGTAATTGTTTTACAACACCTGAAGACCCCTGGAGTCAGTGTCTCGGGAAATGTAACCATGAGCCGTGCGTGTGCGTGCATGCGTGCGTGCGTGTGTGTGTGCGTGTGTGTTGCACTGACGTATGGGGAGGCTGCAGAGTAAACACAGTTACAAGTTGCACTTCGATCATCTCGGCCCATGTAACAGGTGCTCGCCTCCAGCCTGCTCTCTCTCTGTCTCCGGCTCTCGGAGGACAGGAAGCGGTCGGCCTCTCTCCAGCTAACCTTCTCTCCTCTGCCGCTCCAGACAGCAGATAAGGAGGAAGATGGATCGAAATAATGGCTCATGTAAAAATCTGGCCGTCTCATCAGCCAACATCACAGCATGGGGCCGCAACAGAGGAAAGCGAGCCATCCTCACTAATTAGACTCCAACTACTTGTCCAAATTTAGTTTTAGTGCTTTGTGTGGTCACGGGGAAGTATTGTTGTCACACTGTGGTGGGTTAAAAACCAGCTCAGGTCATGATTTCAACGCTTTGTCCTTCAGCTTTCTACCATTCAACATTGTACCTTTTGGTTCCTTCTCCACATCCATCCCGTCCCCCTGTCCTGTCCTCTGGAATGATCTGACCCCACATCAGCAGGACTCCAAACCCGTTACACATCACTGTTGGGGAAACTAAAATACTACAACAAACAAGTATTGTCATAGTTCCAGCTCCGCACAACCTGCTGCCTCTGCCGTTTTGACAGTGATGACGCTGGAGCGTCATCACTTCAACATCAACGTGTAATGTGACACCTGTTGAAACGAATGATCCCGTCATTCTTTCTGTAGAGTCTCTGTTTTTTTTTTTTTCAGTTGGTGTTAAGTTGCCCTCAGTCTTTACATTTCCTGTCCAGATGTTACACAATAAAAGCTTTGCAGTGGTTTGATAGGGCAACATGTAAAGTCGTTCCCACATGGTCTCAGGCTTTTTGACCCCATATTGAATGATGATTCTGCATGGAACAATTTATGTCCAGATCAGATCAGTGGCCTTGAAGTACAAGCCTGCACTGTTGTTACATTTACAGTAGTGTTGCAAACTTTTGTCTCTCAGTTTCTGATTCTTCTTCTTTTTTTTTCTTTTTTTTTTTTATAATAAATAAATAAATTAAAAAAATGTATTTTATTTGTTCTTTGGTACGTTATTGTGACCAACAGGTGGAGCAGGAAGTTGCGACAGAAGCATGTTTGTGACGACATGATCTTGTGCAGATTGATGCCCTAAGACAGGGGAGGAAGTGTTTTCACTTGTTTGAGCTTCAAAAGGACTGAGGCCATGAGTTGACCAGCAATCGACAGCAGTGACATCATCTCGACCAGTCCTCCGTTCTCTCAACCCTCAGACGCCACCCACAGCAGGTGTTTCCTGTAAATAGCGCCCTTACTGCGGCAGGCACCCGTGCCGTGGTTGCTATGGTCATGGTAACAAATACAAACTGTGCCGAAAGCGGCGTTCTTGCCTTTGTCACTTTGAGACACTCAAATTACTTTGTTAGGTTTTGGTTTAAGTCAGTACATCCCCAACTTTAGATGACGTTTGTTTGTTGCAATAATAACCACATGGTTAACTTTGTGGAACAGTTTGGGCCAGATCCACCCCAACCTCTTCCTGATGTGGAGGACCAGGCGAGGGGCCCTGGAGGGGTTTGCTGGGGTGTCCCACTTTTTTATATATATTTTTTTTTTTAAAGAGTCAGGGAGAGAAAGGGGGGGATGACATGCAGCAAAACCCAGGCCACTGCAGTTAGGCCTCTGAGGGATGTGCTCCACCAGGTTTTGACCATAATATCATCCTAAAGTAACACTATGGCAGAATGTTTGACTGTTTCCATCAATGGCTCGAAAACACTTTCTGGACTGAAACGTGTAAAATCAAAACTCCTCTCAGATGAGTCAGTTAAAGGGTCCTTGATGTGAAAGATGTTGGAGAACCAGTGTATTACGTCACCTTTTGCTCCTGTCATCATTACTACGACCACTAGATGTCGCCTAACAACAAAACCTAACTATGGGTCACAATAACCTGCAGACAGACGACCGATGGGCTCGTTTGAAAAAGTTTTAGCCGGCTCCATCTGAAAGTATGAAATTTTCCAAACCCTCGTTCTTCCCAGTGTGGACTGATCTACAACATTAGATACGACATATAACACTTCCACCTCGCTGCCCCCCCCCCCCCCCC
>CM076661.1:21590587-21603891 GCA_038496675.1 Rachycentron canadum
GTGTATAAGAGACAGCCCCCACCACCACCACACACCTGAATGCAGAATAAAAAGCAGCAGTGCTCATCATTCAGACTGGGAGCAGTGATTTAATGTTGTCCCTGACAAGCAAATAAGAAAGGAAGATGCAGGTTAATCTCCCTCTCTCTCACACACGAAACAGCAGACACACCAGCTCCACACCCCTCCAGTCATATCAGCAATCTAAAATTTCACTTACATTACAATTGAATACAACCTATCATCACAGGTCGGCTTTATCTGTGGTGATATATACTCCCAGGCTGAGGGGGGAGGAGGCAGGGCCGTGGTGAACCTATTTGTGTTTATAGCTTTGCAGGGAAAGAGATAAATGACCTCCCGTTTTTATTTGGTTTTAATGAAGTAGGGACCGAGGGGCTCCCCAGCATCCCCTCCTCTCTTTCCTCCTGCCTTTCCTCGTCCTCCACTGTCATCCCCATGCTACCCCCCCCCCTCCGCTCGCCCACACCTCCTTCCCCTTGTTTGTGACCTAGATGCAGGACGGTTGACAAAGGACACAGGTTGGAAGGGAAAACTCACCTCTCTGTTAAGGTGTGAAGTGTGAAGTGGAGTGGACCGAGAGCCAGGCGGGAAACTTGTTAACCTGTGAGGTCTCACAAGCTAAGAGGAGGTCTCATGGGTGGGGGTTGGGGGAGGGCTGGGCTGGGTGGGGAAGAAAACATTATATTTGGCCACCGCATGTTCACCATACCAAACAACCACGATGGCTCGCCATTAATTGGACGCTCGGGCCCCCAATTAAGGCCACAGCTCAAAAGGCGACTGGGGAGAAAAACAAGAGGAACACACACACGCATGCACAAACAGCACAAAGACGCACACACACACACACAAAAAACTGTCCTCCTTCCTCTCCATGCTTTCCATGGGACTTCATTAACAGTGTAGTGAAGGGCCTCCTGAGGGAGAAGGGACATTGACTCACATACGTGTAGTACGCACAAACACACATGCATAAACGTGCCTGCAGTGTGGGCGTTAACGGCCACACACACTAACAAATGTTTCCAATGTACACAGCAGCCAGTGGCCTGCCCTACACACACACACACACACACACACACACACACACTGAGCTCATAATGAATGCTTGACATTGAACATACATTTGCCTTTAGGATCCATCCGAGTTTAATAATTCCCTCCAGCAACCGCCTATCTCCTTGTAGATGACCTTTGACCTCTTACCAGTTTTTAAGTCTTGTGTTCCCACACAACAGCTGATGTCGTCTGTTTCTGGTTCCACATCAGCAAAAATCTTACGTTGCGTTGGATGGTTTGTGAGTCTATCCAGGTCTTAGGTTGGGGCCAGATTCTCACCATCCCCACTGTTGCCAAGTGCTGCTCTTGGTGGGAATTGCTGGGTCTCTGTGAATGATCTTAATGGCTAGACCTTCTCTATAAAGAGCCTTTAGATAATTGTGAATTGACTATACACATCAAAACTGACTTGAGACCTGTAATAAGAAGCACTGGCTGGAGATCCTGGGGATTTTGCACCAAAATTTCCTGTTTTCTTAAGCTCCTTTTCTACCGGGCTTAAATTTGACCCAGGTCAAATGACAAAAGACACAGATATTTATCTGCTCGCTGATAATTGAGGCACTGATGTAAACACAACACCCAGGTGAACCATTTTGGCCTCTTTTCCTTCAGTAACGTCTCTGAGTCCAGCCACAGTGGTAATAAACCAGGAACACAACAGCCACACCTTCCTCCGAGAGTCCGCTAAAGCTCCAAGATAACTTTTAAAAACACAGTCACCGATCAGAACATCTCACGGAGAGACTCACGGGGGGCGAGGATCAGGCGGCAGTAAAATACTTCAGCATCTGCTTGAGTCGAGGACTCTGGTTTCCAGCGGACGGCTGATTGCTATGTGTCAGTTAGTGCGATCAAGATTCACGACCGTTAGAAGCATTTAAACACAAACTTAAACAAACGAACCACTTAATTATAAAGAGAAACCGAGATCAGAAACAGACAACCAAGGAGCGCTGCGGAGCATCAAAGCTTCAACGGAGGCCGATTACTGCAACTGTCAAAGTAGAACTACAGAGCGCTTTCCAAAGGGTAAAATATGAAATTAGTGAAATATATATATATAAATTTAAAAAAAACAAGTGGGAAATACACTGTAAAACCAAGACATTTCACTAAAAGAATGAAATAAATGTCATCGGAGCTGAGATGTTTTCATGTTGCTGAGTTTTCTGTACTGAGACAACAAAAGAAACTTAACACGACACTTTGGCTCAGAGAATCTCCAGATATTGAATTTGTCAAATTATACTGTACCTAAAAATGAATAATGAATGATCTTACTTTGCCAATCACGGTGTAATTATCTGTTGCAAAAGGCAGATGGTTACAGTTGTACGAGAATGTCTATATTTAACACAAAATGACATGTTCAGATGGAACTGATTTACAGGGTTCAGAGCACACTTTCCCCATCGCACAGGTGAGGAGAGAGCATGTTGTGAAATTACCTTCCAGCTACTTGTTTGCACTCTGCAGCACTCCCAGGCTGCGGAGTGTTTCATGTGAGGTGCCTGCCTGTTAGCACCTCGCTTATTGTTATTTATTTATTTCTCACTCCGCCTGGTGAATAAAATGAAAAAAGAGAGGAAATGTTAATATTTAAAAAGGTCGAGTGTCTCCAGGAGCGTTACATGTCTTAGAGGGATGGTCCTCGGGGACAGCGGAGCTATCACTCTGCTGCTGTTTTGACTGAATAGGAATGAACAAAAGACTCTGATGGATAAACAGCGGAGAGCAGGAAAAACACAGGGTGGCTTTTTGTTGTCTGCTCATGCAACAGTTTTAAGGGTGAGAGTGTTCGTACCTTCATGAACTTTTAATGCCGGGTTATGAATTTAGCATTAATGCTCTTCGAGTGTTTAACTGAAGGGGTCTGTCACCTCGGAGAAGCCTCGCGGCCTGTCGACAGTCGGCTGAGACATAGCAATCACCTGCGGGGTGAAGACACACAGTGATCACAGTAACTAAGCACATTTACATTTCTAGAAATCAGTCTCTGCACACACACACACACACGCGCGCACGCACACACACCTGCGACACACACACACACACACACACACACCTGCCTTCAGCGACTCTGGACAGTCAGTTAGTTGTTAGTTAGTTGGGTGAAGCTGTGCCGGGATTCTCATCGTCTCACCGAACTGATGCTGAACTCACACCATGCACGCACACTGGGAGGAACAGGAAGAAGGTCACCGTCGCCACCGAAACCAAATGCAAACAAAGTTTCGGGAATTATCGGGAAGTAGCTGAACTAATTTTTTTGACGTTAATTATTTTGACAATTACCAATGATGAAGGCGTCTGCAGCCATTTTGTTATCAGGTTGGTGACACCTGTGATTATTTTTACTGTCTCTCCAGCTCAGAATGAAACATTCAATGCTGATGTTATATGGAAAAAATAATTAAATTGAATTAACTTCTCTTTGTCACTTCATACAGTTGACAGAAGGTAACTCGCATCACAGAGCACCAGTGGTGGACAGTAACTAAGGACATTTACTTAACTCCTGTGCCTCAGTATATTTTTCTAATATCTGTACTTTACATGGACATGGTGGTTGTTTCTGACTCTTTAGGTTCTGTAAATGTGGAAGAATAACAAAACAAAATGATAGGTACTGTTCACGCTGGATTCTTCATCCTCGGTCTTCATGTTTGACTGTTTCCATCTTAGACTTCAGTTTCACCAAATTCACCTGCAGTTGAGCTTTCAGACAAACAACTGAAGTTGACATTAAACATTTGATAACCTGAGTCTGTCAATCACACAGTAGCCACGCCCCCTAATTCATCCCCTGCTTTCTGGTCTAAATCTCCTCTAAATGGACCATCATTTAAAAAATGAACATCATGTTGTGTTGAAGACTTGAAACTAGAGACTGAGACCATAAACTCATTAGGAAAACATTTACTGAGCTAATAAATCAAGGGAGAAGTAGGGACATTTTCCCATAGACTTCAATACAATCTGACTCCTTTTTACACTCAGCTGAGAAGAATGCAGGTTTAAGGGTCTTCAGCATTGGCTTCACTTTTCAGACCATGAGTCTATATCCACTTTTATAGACAGGCTATGCGTCAAATCAATTCTTTCCCTTGTTTGTAGTTCAGAGGTTCCACTTTCTATCATCGTTCAGTCACTGGAGCATTTGCACGTCATCATTAACTCAAGCACACAAACATAAAAACAGTTGATGCAGCAGATCAGTTCGCTCAGTGAGACGTCCTGTCACATGTGCCGACCTCAAAAGAAGAAGTTTGTTCAACCCAAACGGTAAAACCCCAAATGCTAAAAAAAAAAAAAAAAAAAAAAAAGCCACAACAAACAGCATGTCGCGTTGCCCTACTTTGAATTTCACTGCTAAAAGAAGACACGGCCACATCTGTGCATCACCCTATATCACTCCCTCTGCAACTGCCAGGGGGACATGTTTGAGTAACATGCCATAAATCCCATTTATTACACATTAAGCAGTAACCCCGGAACATGTGTTGCGAAACCTGGCCTCGCACCATGCTTTCCCGGTCCCCAATTAAAAGCACATTATGGCACTGGTCCCTGGGTCCTGGTCAGACAGTCAGAGTGCTGCTGAGCTGGTGCTTCCTCCAGGCATGGCTGCAGGCCTCTCTTTGTGGGGGCGTGTTTGCCGACGGGGGACAACAGACACAAAGTTTCCTGGCTCTCTGCATCGATCGGTCTCTGTCTGTCTCTGGAACACTATAAGACCTAGATCTGAATTACAAACGAAACATATCACACACGGAGTGACTGATGATGACGTTGCTCACGGAGACTTGAGCACCATGACTGACCAGAGACGAGACGCAGCCTCCCTCTCATCAGCACCACAGCTGCGCTCTTCAGCTGATTGGATGTGGTTGCGTCATGTTCGAGAATGCTTACGAGGCATATTCATGTTGGTGCTTGCAGGTAAGCAGCCCCCCCCCCCCACCAACACCAACACCAACACCAGTGCTATTGTGATGCAACCCTGCTTTTTCCTTTCAACACCACTCCTGCTGATGTAATCCTGCAGGCCACAGAACGCGCTGCTGTCATTATGCCTCTGCTTAATTACATCCTGTGTGTGTTCGTATGTGTGCATGCGTGTGTGTGTGTGTGTGTGTGGGTAGGGTGGGGTGGGTGTACATGTTTGACTGTGCACTTGGATTGTTGCTCATAATGGAATCGTGTGTGCGTGCTGCACATTTGTTTGTCCGAGGTGTCCTTGGAGATCAATCCGCTGCATCTCATCATTAATGAAGGCCCCAAAGAGAGAGAGAGAGAGAGAGAAAAAGAGAGGGAGTGGGGGGGGTGAGAGGGGGCGATAAGAGGGAGGGGAGGGGTGGTCTTGTGCTAGCACTGCTGTCCCGGCCCCCGGGGTCAAAAAAAGCATTTTAATTGGCTCCGAGTAGCCGGTCAATGCTGCTGGCCGGCGCGGCGCTGGCTGAGCCCCGTCACCTCCTGTGGCTACTCTACAGTCACTAAACTGACAAGGGTGCGCTGGGCTGCAGCCAGGCAGCGGCGAGGTCAGTCAGCAGCCGGCACCGGCCGCCACAACACACACACCCCCGATACGGTGGCCATTAGTTAGGCTGGTTACCCTGGTTAGTTACCCCTCTTGATGGGGAGCGGGAGGTAACTGCACGCATATGGCCCTGATCACAGGGGAAATTTGGACTATTTAGATGTAAATAAATGGTTTCTGTTTTCACATCAAAGTCAGGGAGGTTTTGACCAAAACGTTTTTCATTTTAGATGCCATGTTAACAGGTTCACCTCTTGATGTCATCAAACCAGCAGCACTGCTGAATAAGATGTTTCCGACAATCCCTGAATGGATAGAAATAGTTCAGGATATTTATTTTATGGAGTGAATGACTTTTTCCCTGATATACGCAACTGAAAAATTGTGAAAACTAGTGGGAGAAGTGTAAATGTTATCTCAGTCTGAGGTGATTTCTATATTGGGTATTTTCAATACTGGATGGACTTTGTTTTATTACCTCTGTGCTGAGATGGGCAGAGAGGATTTTGGGTGGTGCATGGATGCCAAAATCGTGAATCACGACAACCCACAATTAGTTTAAATGACACACATAGACATAGAGGACGGCAAAGGATCTGAACCCCGATACTGCAATGGTACCCAGCAGCTCTGGTTTTAGTGAAGTTTTTTTATAGGATATAGGTTCTGGGGCTGTAAAGTGAAGCCGATGCTGAAGAGCCTTAAACCTTCATCCTCTCTACTGACCATCAGGGGGCGACTCCACTGGTTGTTAAAGAAGTCAGATTGTATTGAAGTCTATGGGAAAATGTCCCCACTTCTCCCTTGATTTATTAGCTCAGTAAACGTTTTCCTAATGAGTTTATGGTCTCAGTCTCTAGTTTCAAGTCTTCAATACAACATGATGTTCATTTTTTAAATGATGGTCCATTTAGAGGAAAATAGACCATAAAGCAGGGGATGAATTAGGGGGTGTGGCTACTGTGTGACTGACAGACTGTACCACCCAATCAGGATAGAGTACAGAGCAGGTCAGCTCCACCCCTCACTCCTCCTCAGCTCCACCTTCTCCTCCAAATATGGTTTCTACTGGTTTCAAAAAAAGAAAAACCAAAATGGCAACGGGGCTTCAAAATGTTCACAAACCGACGGACGATGTCACAGCGGGCTGACACTTGTCAGCGTTGCGTTTCCTGGCGGTGATCTTTCTGAAATGAGCAGCACTGTATTTCTCTGTGGCACCAACATTAACACCACCTGGAAACTCGATTCTTAAATGTGATCCTTTCCTTTCAGTTTTTAGTTGCAGTCAAACGTTTCTGTTCTGTTCTGTTTCCCCCAATTAAATGAACTGGATTTGTGATCCAGTAACACTTACCCGTACCCGGTCTCGTTGTGTAACCTTCGCTGAACCCAAAGCTCGTCTATCTCGCCCCCAGGTTTACTGAGGCAGCTCGTCATGCAGCAGATACTTCATCCACCCCCTCCAAAAAAAAAACAAAACAAAACACAACAAGCTCTTCTCTCTGCTCTGACATGTGATGGTGATGGTGGTGGGGATCTTTCCTTACAATATTTTCAATCCAAATATTACTCACTTAATGCCTCCAATTCATGTTAAGACCCCCCCACCCTTTCTCAGATATGTCAGCAAAAGTGGAGCAAGAGAGAAAGAGAGGGAGAGAGGGATGGTGGCATCAAAGCAGGTCTGTCAGCTCGTAGGTACAGGCCTCATCAGGAGACAGATAGTCTTCCTTCCTTTCTTCCGCCCTTTCTTTTGTTTTTCAAACAGACGTCTTGAGCCGATGGCAGGATGCTGTCTAATTAATGATTGTGCGTGCGTGCGTTTGTGCGTGTATGTGGAGTTGACCTAAAAAAATGCTATCATCACTCATAATTGAATGTCACTCCCATCACGTTTTAATGTGGAGGTTGTCAGGCTCTCTGCTAATTCCCGAACAGAAAGTGAGGATATGTTGCGTTTGACCCTGCAGTGCTGCAGAGAAACTTTCGGTGTCCCTGAGTGTGGAAACAGATGCCGTGCTGTCGTGTCAGCACGCTGCTGTTCGTCCCGTCATGTGCGTTTTACGTCGCGGCCTGTTGTTGCATGCGCAGCATTGTTTTTACAGACGTTCGGCCCCGAACTAAAGCACTGCACCAGTTTGGACCCTACTTATGTGGCCAGAGCAGCTTTTCTCAAAGCGTGTACATAAGCACGTTAGTTAAAATCTGAGAGTGACCACAGAGCTACTGAGTAGCGTAATTCAAACGCTATGATTTAACCCTTTTATTACACTAACTTTGTTTTTTCACACCTTTGTATTTTTAAAAAATGCTCCACATATTCAGAATCAGCTCAACCTCAGCTAATTGTATATGTCACTCAGTCAAGACTCTGTTCACTGTAATAAAGGGTTATTGGTAGTGGTAAAAAAAAAGAAAAATCCTTTTGTTCTCTCGATAAAAACACTGTAAACCAGAATAACCAAAGAAAACTTCAACACAGAAAGTTGTACACACGTGTTTGTGTTGTTCTGGAGCTGATTTGAAGTTTCTTTCTTTATCTGATCTGAGTTCTGCTCATTCTTTGGAGCAGTAATGATGAAAAATCAGCTCCAAAGCCTCTAATGCTCTAAATATCTTACTGTCCATGTCTTTAGACAGAGTCCTTATCTTATCATTAACCATGAGTTTTCAACTAATTCAACCAACATTGTTATCAATAGTGTCACATAACTGATGTGGTTAAAACACAGGTGATGTTACACTTGAAAAAATGAGCAAAGATTAGGAACATGGGGCCTTTTCTTGATACCAAGTGATGCACTGGAGGTGAAACTTATGCTGAACAAAAGGCACCTTGTTGTTCCCAGTATCTTCAGGATGGTTTGAAAACCAGGAACCATTTGCCACAGAATTATATTTATAAAAGATTTTCTTGAAATGTCCAGAAAGGGAGCAAAAGTCCAGGGTGTAGGTGTGTTTTTTTTTTTTTTTTCTTTGGTCAGGACATTTTTTAGTCAGACGGCCAAAATATGCACATTTGTTCTCTCTGTCCTTTACTTACATGAACGTGTGCACACACATGCACATTAAGAGCCCGACTCTGAATATAATATAACTTTTCTTTTTCAGACTTTAAACTGATATTTTGAACAGAAATACCGACTTGACATATTTTCAAAATAAAATGAATGCATAAAACCCGGAGAGCCTGCAGCTCACCTGAATGTGTCTTTGTGTTGCTGCTGCTGAATGATTTTCAGAATGACTACAGACCTACAGACAACAGAGTCACTGTCAATGAACCTAAACCTGCATGTCTCTGGACTGTGGGAGGAGGCTGGAGGGAACCCACACAAGAACAGGGACAACATGCAAACTCCACACAGAGAGGCCCCCAGGCCTGGGATTTGAACCCAGAACCTTCTTGCTGTGAGTTCCTAACCAATAACAACCAGCCAGCGAAAAGAACATCTTGATGAAGATTGTCAGAAATACTATTCATTGGCCAAACTGGAGATTAAACGTCACCTTCGCCTCTGCTGCCTTGTTTGAAAGTACAAAACGAAATCACCTTTAACAGTTGAATTTCAATTCACATTCCCTATATTCGTGTTCCGTGTAGTGTGTGTAGTGTGTGTAGTGTGTGTATCTGACACGTGTGGATAGTCTGAACGGACCAGCAGGGAGGAGACGGCAGCTCTGCAACATGGTGGGAGCTTACAAAGCAAATATATTCCACACAAATATGTTTTGAGGAAAATCAGAGAGGAGGCTGATGACTGCGGCGGCTCAACGAGCACACAGAGAGAATGTAATATATTAAATTGCTCTCAACATGAAATATTGACAAGATCCACGGCATCGGCTGCACCCGTATTGCTCCTAACTCCATAAATGAGTTAAATATCACAGACCCTTGCTGTGGTGTGATGCAATAAAAGTGTGGTTTACTCGCTGTGTGGAGTGCGGACACTTCATGGTTTACATTGCATGGATCTTATTGAGCCAGAGTCAACAGCTCATAATGCTCTGTTTTTATTTGAGCTTTGCAACTCTCGTAAAATCGATTTCAGGGTCAGGGTCAGAAAAACAGCTAACGTTGGTGTTTCACACACACTCACACACACACACACACACACACACACACACACACACACACACACACACACACAGTGCTGTGTCTTTGTTCTGGAAACCTAGTCAGAGCTTAATGTTTGCAGTTACAACTTTTCAAAATCTAAGTTTCTTTTAAAAATGAATGCAGAGAGATATTTTTCTTAGCATAGATGTTTTTAGGTTGTCAGGTATTTGGAATAAACCAAACCACTGGGTAAATTAAACTCTTGTCACAACGTTGACACTTAGCCCTTCAGAGTCTTTCATTTTGCCTAAATATACCATGTTAAATATCTTTTACTCGACCTGACAGTTACTTTTTCACTTTGACACTATATCAACGTTTTGGACCCGAAAAACATGCAAAACACAAAATCCCATTCATCTATAAAAAATCACAAACATGCTCAGTGGAGCATCTGAAAGGTAAAATCTCTGTGTTGTATTGTAGACACTTTATTTGTTAAGTGGACAGGGGTGGTTCTAGCTGTGGTTGCGAGGACTTCCTCGATTGTGCAAAGTAACATAAAAAGGTAAAATGACACGATGAGAAATGACGAAGATCTAAACGCAACTCCTGTCCCATCCCTGTCTCCTGTCCTAACTTTTACGCAGAATAAACTGTTTTTTTTTTTATGTCAAATGTATATGATCCCATCTATGTTTTTACCTGGTTCGATCAACGTCAAACAAAAACAGATTCTTTCTCGTCATTGCTTTTGACAGAAGTGGACAAATGAATTTGCCGATTATTGCTTTGCTACCTTTATTGGTTGTTGTGTAAAAGTCATGGGGGGAGCCACAGAAGGCAGCCAGAGGCCACAGGTCTGCTGTGGTTTGGACTGAACTACTGGTATCTGAGCGTTTTCTCACGACACAGAGAGCTCAAACACTTCTAAAGGGTTAGAAGCGATACATTGTTGAGAAGCTCCGAGCAGCTAAAAAAAAAATGAGGCCAAGTGCTGAAGCCTCTGAGTTCCTCTTCACACCACTAGAGTCTGGCTCCAACAGCGAGTCAGACCCCAGAGGCTCACGTGTTAAATCCATGTTATCATTTACTGCATTTACACCATTTTGTACAGTTCTAACTGGACTCCAACCACTAGCATGCTGTTCATTTTAGTTTTTTTTTTTTTTTTTTTCAGTTTTTACGTTTATTGAATGCTGTTTTTTTTACTCTTATTTTGTTATGTCATGTTTGGCTGTACACACACCTCTAATTCTGCTGTGACAAGACAGTTTTTTAAAGCTATGAGCAGGTTTCATTTGGAGAAATCTGGTTTCAGGTTAAATACACTCAGCTTTGTATTTGCGCCATGAGAGAGCAGAACAAAGTGAACATACTTGTAAAATCCTATAAACCATATTAAATGATGTTGGATGTGTGAAGCTAAATGTAAGATTATATCCGTTACATTTCAGCCTTTAATAACGATGGACTTGGCCAACACTTCCATGCCTGTCAGCTTTAGAAAAATTTGACCCAGTTGTAATTAATGTAATTAGTTGTAATTACGACTTGAACGCTATTTACAGAGTGGGCGACTGGTAATTACAGTAACTCAGATATGATGTGAAAGTGGCATGATCAGCCAGAGGAGGTTTATTACCAGAGAGCGAGTCTGCACAGCCTCCGTGTAAATCTGATCTTAGTCCAAATACAGATCCACAAAATTCCATCTCCACCAGTGCTGCAGTCTCACACCACTACTGTAACTGATATCTGCACATAAACATCACAAACAGACACATAAAACACAGCATCTGACCTGCTCTGTATGCTGCCCTGACTGTCAGGCAGGACCATCGTTTAAAAAATGAACATCATGTTGTATTGAAGACTTGAAACTAGAGACTGAGACCATAAACTCATTAGGAAAACATTTACTGAGCTAATAAATCAAGGGAGAAGTAGGGACATTTTCCCATAGACTTCAATACAACCTGACTTCTTTAACAACCGGTGGAGTCGCCCCCTGATGGATATTAGATCAAAATGGAGGTTTAAGGCTCTGCAGCATTGACTTCACTTACTGACCCAGAGTCAATGCCTACTTTTCTAAACGGTCTGTTTCAATCCCAAGATTCATTGCGCCTTAAGAATGAAAGCAGACAACGCTGACAGAGAGCATGAGGATTACACCTTTAAACATAAGCACTGGGTTTCAGCTGATCCTATGTCCACGTCTAAATACAGTCTATGATTGTTAGCAGTTACTATTTTAGGTTTTTACCCACAAAACCTCTGACTATTTTAAATTATGTTGCATTGCTATAGATGAAATACTGAGGATTTTTTTTTTTCATTTTTTTATCTCCAGTTGTTTCTCTAGTCTAGTTGTCAGCGTTCAGTTTGCCCAGATGAAGCTGTCTCCGTGCTGTTTGCTCTTCTTATGACTCGTGTGCAGATTGATTCAGTCAGTTTATAGTTAACGCTGAGAGTAACCAGGAGTGGACAGTAACTGAGTACATTCACTTGAGTACTGTGCCTAAGTATCTGCACTTGACTTATCATGTTTGAAAACTTTTGTAAACTTTACAGTGCATATAATTGTCTTTTATTTTGAAAAAATCTCAGAGACCACACGCTCAAAGGAGAAAACAACGAGAGCCGACTCCTCAGCCGTCAGTCATGTTGAACCTGTCAGCGTCCAAACGGGGTCTGATCTTATGGATTGACCTTGATTTCAACGTTTGCTGTGTTAATGCACCGCAACCAAACTACACCACTGACTACAAACTACTTTTAGTGAATCAGTGTCATCATGTCAAAGACGTCTCTTACGTCTTTGTATCCTCCAGTTTTGGTCTTTCAGCAGATTCTGTAATTCTGTAAATATGGAGCAATAAATGAATGAAAATCGAGTTTTTTTAACAGATAATGTATATATGAGTTAAAACATTTATAATGTACCCAGAATTTGTATCATGTACTCATAATGTGACAACTTTCGCTTGTGTCGGAGGGATATTTGACCCGGAGGATCTGGACTCTGGGTCCAGTGACGGAGCTGAGCACTTTGTCGTTTATAAGCTTCGCTTCACTTCCACTGGCTGCAACACGGATACATGCACACGTGAATGAATGACTAACAAACCATCTGCTATAGATAAAAGTGCGACAGTCACACGGGACATTTAGAATAAAAGACTTTTGCTGGAGAAGGAGTCTCACTGCTGAAACTTTGATGTGTTGATCCGATGTGAAGGCTGCTCAGACCACCAGCCAACTGGCGCTTTAACGCCTCAAACCGCCTCTAAAAGGACACAAGCGCAGACTCATACATGCAGACACACACACACACACACACACACACACACACACACAAAGCACTGGACTGCCCCTGAGTGGCCTCCTGCCCCCTGTAGAGGGCAGCACTCTGCCAAAACACCTTAGGCTCCATGTCTGTACAAACAGGGAGAGAGGGAGGGAGAGGAAGGGAGGGAGAGAAGGAGGGAGGAGAGGGGAGAAGTTGCAGTGACAAAAGTGGCATTTCCAGAGCGCATCAACAGATACCCTCCCCTATCCTCTACCTCCCTCATCCTCCCTGCATCACCCCCTCACCCCCCCCCCCCC
>CM076661.1:21608682-21643908 GCA_038496675.1 Rachycentron canadum
GTGGCGCCCTGCCTTCTGATCATTTACATCAAGTTGACATTCGGAGAGTTTACTCTGGGGTCTGTAATTGTATTCTTTCGCCAGTTCTGCATTGCCAACCGTGAAAATGGAATCTTATCAACCCTGACCAATTTTTAATGTACAAAATGAATTGGCAGGGGTTCAAAAAAAGCAGGGGGGGGGTTGTGTGTGTGTGTGTGGGGGGGGGGCTACAATTCAAATCAGGTGAATGATACATGGCAATTTTTTTTTTTTTTTTTTTTTTTCAGTGAATGATTGAGCTGCGCCCCCACACCCTCCCTCCCCACAACCTCCCACCACCTTATCAAGCCCCCCTCCCCCACCCTCACCCTAACTTTCAACTATCACATTACATTGGATTTATTTTTTTCTTTCAAAAGCAGGGCGAGCGTGGAGGGTGAGGGGGCAGCTTAAGGAAGAAATACACGTGTATAGGTTTCTGTGTATCTATTCATGCATGCTTGTACACACACACACACACACACACACACACACACACACATATATATATATATGCCCTCATATATATATATATACTGTGTTGATTCTGCATCTGTGCAGGTTATTTCTGCACATTCACGGGCCCCTCAGAGGTGAATGAGCTCACCCTTTGAGCTTCAATTCTTGAAATGGGGAAAATGGTTTACAGATGAAACTCATGAAACTGTGAGTCCTCTTGGTCAGCAGCTGTGTGTCCTGTGTCAAAGGTCTAATGAAAATACTCTGAAATCAGAGCTGCAATAAAAAGATAAATTATGTTTTGTTTTTTTTTTTGTTTTTTTTTTTACCATTTTGAGTTACACTCACCAAGATAATCACTGGACTCTGGAAACACAGTGACGTCACAAGAATAAAGATGAATGATCAGTCCAGCAACTCAATCTTAACAACACCTGAGAGGTGTCCAGGATGTACTGAGGCCTCACCCAATATCAGCTGGGATTGGTTCCACCCCTCTACAAGTCAAAGGACGGTTAAAATATACCTAATTAAATATTGTTGTGCGTCCCTCCTGTGGCTAAGGATTTGAGCTGATCTTTTTGCAATAAGTGTAGTATTGAAGGACATATCACCTTCAGTTTGTAATGAAGGGGAGAGATAATAGGAAATGAAGAAAAAGAGATGAGGGATGACTAAACCAGGGACGCTACACTCTCATGGTCAGTAAAGGAAGGAACATAGTCATTTGTAATTTTTCCGACCCTGTTTGGGAGCTGACTCTGACTGTCCTCTGTGGTACCGACCCTCCTCTGGGGGTGTTCATCAACTTCCAAAACCCTCGTTTTTTTCTCAACTCAGCCCCAATCCCATGGGTAATGAATGCCAAACCCCTGGACACAATAGATGCACCTCCTCTGCATTCAAGTCCTGATCTCCGAACTGGATAACAGAGACAAAAAAGTGGACAACATGGACAAAAAAAAAACCCCAAAAAAACCAAAACAAACATACATTTGTTAAAACTGCAGTAGTAATAAAGATTAAGTAGAAGTTAATGGCATCCTCAGTCATGCTCATGGAGGTAATCTCTCTTCTTTTAAATCAAAATTAGATTTGGAAGGGAGGAACAAACAGGGGGTGAGACTTTGGCGTAATATTTTAATCAAATTGTCATGAGTGAGTGGATACAATTAGGGAGGCTGTCAGTCACCAAGGCAGGGACCCTGTTGTTGTTCAGCTGGCAATGAGGCTGAGGAGGGTGGTGTGATTGGAGGATACACCCTGGATGGGAATGGAAGGGTAAGTGAGAGGACATCTTGCCCGGTGCGCGTGTAGTGCAGGAGTATGCCGACTGACCGGTCTCCCCTCCTTATCAGAGAGATGTTTCCTTTCCTGGGTGGAGGATGTGCAAGAACCATATATGAAGGGAAACAAAAGGGTGAGGGAGGTCTGAATGTGCAGTTAGTGGAAAAAGGCCTTAGAGAGTGGCACTGAACGAGCAACTCACCGATCCATGACGCTCCTCCGTCTCACCCTGACCCCCTCCTCGCTTCGCCGCTCTTTTGCGTGAGCACTCTAAAGCCTAAACAACTGTGAAAACAGTCGCTTATTAGCCCAGTTTGGGCCCGGGCAGACTTTCCACATGTGACAAACACCATCTCTGTTATCTGTGATCTGGGAGCACTGGGCTGTCTTGCTCATGGTGAGATAATCAATTTGTGACATACCTAAAGAGGACCAGGGTTGGTTTCCCTTAATTGGGCCATTACTGGAGCAAGAGGCATTGACTAACGAGAAGGGGGCTGTGTTATTATTAGCCAGACACTGCATTATTTTTCCCTCCACTGGCTGCATTGGCTGGTTTTCCACTCCTCAGTTAAGAAGCAAAAACAAATATGTGTTAAGGGGATGAGCTCAGTTGAAGGGGTATTGAATCCATTAGAAGTTAATTTGGTCTTAAAAGCAAAATCATCAGATTTGCTGATGACACACAGCTCTCCATATACACGCAATTTGTGTCCTCATGTAACTTGCTTGAGGAAGGTCAATACATCATTGCTTTATTTGTACAAGTCATTGCATGTTTACACAAACTGACTGATCTGATCTTCTCCACCCAAGGCCATCCCACCCCCACCCCCATCCCAACCCTCACACCCAAGTTGGATATAGAGTAATTATGATTTATCAAATTAATTTGTCAGAGCCAATTCATCACTTGCTAAAGAGCAAATTGACATGTTAGCGCGCACGGCGAGGAGGGGTATCTACTTCAACATTAAAACGAATTAAACGCAGTTGATGTCAGGTGGAATGACTGATGCTAGGCATGATGGTTCACGCTGTGGAAAAAAAAATGAACTCAAGCAAAACCGAAAGCCAAGCGGCCCGTGACCACGGGGGAGTCGTTTTAGTCCATGGCGCTGGTTTCCTGTTCATTTAGCTGCCAGTGAAAGGACAGACAGTAAGACGGAAACATCACGGTCACCTGCATGGGTGAAGTAAAAGCATGTACAGCAATTATCAAAAGGCACAAAACATTACTGAGACACAACTGAATATTGTAAACAGTCTGCTGTTAGTCATAAAACAGTCAATGTGAGGGTTCTAGTTGGTTTATCTTCCTCTGTGTTAAAGTTACACATTAATGGAAGTGCAGTATAGAGGTTGTAATTTTATCCTAAATACATTATAAACTAGCAACATTTGATCATCATCTGATTTCATCTCCTGGCCTCACAAATGGATTTATGATGTTTTGACACTTATAAGGTTTAGATGCTATAAACTATCTAATACTGAGAAGCACTTAAACCACATGTCTGCCAGTGGAGTTTCTAGATCCTTTGAGCAAACATAGAAGTGCAGCTATATTACTGAATGTAACACATAACATTACTTGGGTGATAAACAGCCATTGAGGTAAGAGCAGTAAACACCTGAGGCAAAGCAGTAAAAGTAAATGGCACGTCCTCTGTGCTCATACACTGGGCCCATCGATCAAAAGGAAAACACACTGTAGATATTCCCTGACAGGTTTGCATGTGGCGGACGGACATGGCAGAAGGTTCAGGAGGATGGAGGGCGACTTGTTTGGGATGTACTCCATTTCAGCACAGCTGTAAAGCACGGCCAAATGAAATATATGATTAAACATCTCCCCTCACCATAAATGCCAAATGGTCCAGTACATTCAAAGTATCCCAAGGTATTATATTTGTATCGCTTGCCATGTAGAAAGTTGGATGTCCTCCATTGGCTGAGAGCAAGGATGGCGGAATTTGTCACTTGACATTTATGTTCTCGAATCTGCTAGCAGGTTAAACCAACATGGTGAAAGTTATACCTGCTAAATGTTGGCATATTAGCATGCTAATGCTAGCATTTAGCTCAAAGCACCACGGTTCACAGCCTCACAAAGCTGTTGGCTGTGTCCAGATTCGTTGGCTGCATCCTTTGGAGGCTGCATTTGAAGACTAAGTGCAAATAAGATGTCCAGTTTCAAAGGCTCCTTCAAGGGAAGCAAACAACACCAACAGAGAGCCTGAGGGTCACACTCTTAAATGTAAATATTGGGTTTCAGCTCAGTTCAACAGCTGATGATAAAACTGTTAAAACCAAAGCAACCTTAAAACCTGACACAGATATTGTGAGCATTTAACATGGTAAAATTAGCCATTATCACGAAGCACAGCTATTAAGAGCCTCACAGAGTCATTTTGAGCATGTTAGCATGCGAATAGCAGCATTTAGCCCAAAGTACCACTGTTCACAGCCTCACATTGCTACTTAGCATGGACGTAGACTCTTGCTTATACTGTAATTATTGCTGAAATTCAACCATACCATACAAGTTGCTAAAATTTGACCATACCATTACTTTAGTTTTTTTTAATTTATTTTTGTTTATTCTAATCTGGGATATTGTCATCTATTTTGTTCAGTTGTCTGGGGTGAAAGATGTGGCTTCAAAGTCAGAAATCTTATCTCAGTCCCCAAACAGCTAGTGATTGTGTCACTTTTTACCGATAAGAAACCATATCAAATATCTGCAGTTGCATACTCTTACTCCTCAACAATGTAGTGTTCTGTAATACTTCACTTTCTCTTCAGTGAGAAGGATCCAGGAGAACACCCATAATCATTAAAAACACTTTTGTACAGCATCACACAGTTCCTCTCTTATCCATGCTGACATTTTACATTATGCACAGTGTTATCAATAATCATCACCAGACTAAATCT
Organism: Rachycentron canadum; assembly: GCA_038496675.1. Taxonomy (NCBI): domain Eukaryota; kingdom Metazoa; phylum Chordata; class Actinopteri; order Carangiformes; family Rachycentridae; genus Rachycentron; species Rachycentron canadum. The sequence goes on from CM076661.1 coordinate 21,613,390, forward strand.
CTCTTTATTAATGTGTTGTGCTTCAGGTCTGAGCTGGGGGGCAGCCTGACTGAGAGCCTTGTTCATGCCAATGTGATTTCTAGTCATTTGTCTAGATCATGGGCCTGTGCATCAGACTGGGATTGAGCTCCAGCCAAGCTCTACCACTTAATCAGCAGGTTAATGCCAGCCTCTGGGGGGAGAGGTGGGGGGTAAGGGGTGGGGGCTCTTTCAGCCCATTCACAAAATGTGCATAGGAAAGTACCTAGTGCCCGTGTGTTATTTGGCCCCCTCCCCTTCACCATCATGCCCTCAGCGTGCCCTTAAAGCTAGCAGGGCATGTTGGGGAGAAAAGGAGGACGGAGGACAGAGGTAGTGAGAGATGCTATTATGTCCAGAAGAATTATGCTTCTGTCGCTCTTCCCTGTCCTACCCGTTCTCCCCCTCTCCCCCCCCTCTGACATTTTCTCTCTCTCTGTCTCCCTCCACCTGTCCTCCTCCTTCCCACCTCCAGCCTTTATCTATCTGTCTTGTCATTGTCCTTCACTCCCTCCATATTCACTTCCACTCTCTCCGTCTTTCTTTCCCTCTCCCTCTTGGTTGTCCTCTTCTTTGTCCTTTCCCTCTCTGTCTGCCACCTCTATTCTGAGGGAACATGGCGTCCCAGAGCCTCTGTGAAAAATAACTGCCGGTATGTGTGTGTGTGTGTGTGTGTGTGTGTGTGTGTGTGTGTGTGCGTGCGTGCGTGTGCGTGTGTGTGTATGATCATGCACACATGCCTGCTTGCCTGCTTGTGCTCTGGCAATATGCTCTCACTCAATCAGATTTGCATAAGTAACCTCTCAGCAGGCCTGCTCCACTGGCCAGGTGCGTTGATCTATTTGCATATAGAACTGTGAGGCTCCCCAGAGTCACTTTAGACTCCAGTGACTGCTGAGTGAGCCCACATGAAATCTGAATTAAAAAGCCTTCGCCTGACACCCTCCTCCATCCCTGCCCATCTACATACCTCCTCTGCTTCCTTCCATCTCTTCCTTCCTACTTACCTATCAGCCTCTCTACCTGGAAGGCTACCTCCCTCTCTTCCAATACATCCCTCTTGAGTTAACTTTGCCCGAAACGCCCCCCCTCCCATCCAACTTACTGAACCATCTACATCTGCCACCTACTAAGCTAGCATGCTCTCTCCACCCTTCTAGGTACATATAAAGCTAGCTACCTTTTAATTCAAAAATGCTCGTGTTCTTCAGTTTCACATTCCATTCTTGACTTGGCAAAATAATCAGCATGAGGGCCTCAAAAAGTCATTAGCTGCGTCCAGATTCAGGGGCTGCGTCACATCGCATTGGTGCGATTAGGTTGTCCCATTTCAAAGGCTCCAAAATGTGGCAGAGCAATGTGCTCTTCTTTTTTCTGGGCAATCAAGGCTCCGATGGATCCTTTGTGGCCCAAACTACCCTAGGATTCATCGCACTGATCACGAAAATAACGTGTCAGCAAACAACACCAGCAGAGAGCCCGAGGATCACACTCAGTCCAAGAGCTAACAGTACAGCCGTTAAAACAAACTGTTACCAAACCAAACAAGCACACACCTTAAAACCTCAAATCTTTGTAAAAAAAAAAAAAAAAGACATATTATCGCGGTTGGAGCTGTGCTTTGCAAAGTAGGTTGCAAAAACAACTCATTCAGATCAATCGATCTTCATGAACCTGTCCCTGTGTGTCCATGTGTCCAATCATTACTGAAATGGAACCATTATTCATAACAATCAGTGAATAGATTAAGCTCCACCTAATCACATGGCTCTGAAACTTTCATATAAGCAGTTTTTGGCTTTTCTCACACTGTTTTTTTTAAACTTTTTTAATCCTGGAGCACCTCTGCGACGCAAAATGAAGTGTCACCCTAGCAGTGTTGTTTTGTGATTGTGCAAACAAAATTTCCCCTCATTTTCATTTAATTCAGTTGTGAAAACAAAACACACACAAAAAAAGGCCATTTTGATCACAACCAAAGAATTAAGTAGCATTAGCATTAGACGGCTCCTGTTCGTGAGGAGGTTGGGCTGAATGTTTGGGCTCTAATCCATGCAAGCGATCATTAGCTTTGGCCAAGTGATTTTATCGTCCGTAAGAGGCAGCAGAAAGAGAAACGGTTTTTAAAGACACGTATCAGTATTTTTGGAGGAGACTGAAATAAGCAGCGTCTTATTTTTTTGTTGTCTGTGACAGAATTTACATTTATAGCTTCTGGCAGGTTCCCCTACTGCTCTACCCAACTCAGCCTCTGCAGGTGGCTCACTTTCCTCCTAATTTAGTATTTTGTCAAGCTATTAAAGAGGAACTCCACATTATTATTTATCTATTTATTTTTGTACAAATGATATCAGATTGGTGTTGCTGTCTGATGTTGACACAGGGTGATGGGGGACCGCCACCTCATATGATCCTTGACGGTGATAGTGATGGTGAATTTGTTTGGAGGAGAATTCATTGCTATGGTTGTTCAGGTAGATAAACAACACACAGCCCCTTGTCTGATTTGCTTGTTTGCCTTCAAATCAATGGTCCTAGTGATCCTTTGTCACATTGACACCCCCCCCTCCCCATTTCCAGCAGGAGCAGCCTTATTTTCTTAGGTTTTTTTTTTTTTTTTTTTTTTTTGTTACAGGGTTTTGTTGTGATTCACTCACTTGCATTTCTCTTTAGAAAATCCTGCATCTGTTGGTCAAGGAGCCACTGGTGCAGGTACCCATCATTCACATTTTGCCATCAGTGATTCTAAACTCCACAGGTTGTAGACGTTACGTGCGTCGTGTTGTTTGCCGTCTCCATCCGATTGACAGCAACATTGTTATGTTCGGTCATCGTGGAGATTAAAGTATATTTGTCTTGTGGTTGGATGGTGTGATGCGTTCAGGTGTGTCAGAGGCTTCATTGAATCGGATCCAGCCCTTAAGAAAACAAGGGGAAACTCTAGGCAACAGAATAATCAGGGTGTAAGAGCTATTTTTGTTAAATCTGCCAAGGTTACTGGAGAAATTCCTTCAGCCCTGGATGAGCAACAGCTCAATCCAATGAGCAGATAGATTACAAAACCTTAACGAAACACACAAACACACACACACACACACACACAGAAAACAGTTGCAGCTGCAGTATCAGTTTCTCCTCCTTTCTCCAATGTAAATGCCAAGAGGAAGATATTGAAATGTATGCCCCGCTCTTTTCACATGCCATGACAGCACCACAGAAATTGGCTCACTGGCTCTCAGTGGTGTCCCATTTCTGGGGGATAAAACTTGTAAAACAATTCATTTTAATACATGGAAAACCCACAGTTTACTTCAGACCGGGCGAGAATGCATAATTTCCCTGGCTCTGAGCTTGACCTCGACTTAAGGGTGTCCTTAACTAAGGGCTATTTGGTGAAAAACCACTGGCTATATTCGATGTCATTTGTACTTTCTTATATGTTAATGTATCCAGGAATTCATTCTAAGACCCTTGGAGAAAAAAAGGGGGGAGCCACAAGGGAATACCAATGGCTGAGCAATATCCTTTTTCCATGAACAGAGGAAATTGTTCAGTGACCCTTTGAGGTCTAGCCCATTTGAATATGTGTGTTGTCCCTGTCTCTAGCCTAATCAGAACAGATTGAGTCATGGCCAAAACACAACAAGGGTGGTTCAATAAAATGAAATGCATTTGTTCTGGGCCCCTTGATAGAAATACACATTCAACAAGCTATGCCTGCCAACTAGTTTGCATTTCAGAATTTTCAAAGAAGAAGAAGAAGAAAAAAAAGGAATGTGTGTGAAGTGGGAATATTGTATAATTGAAGCAGACAGCTAAAGTGGATGTACAAAAGAAGAGGAAGTGATTCCACAACCAGGGCTGTGGTTTGGAAATACTTAAGATATATTTCACCCAACTTTGGCGAAGCTACTTCCTCCTGTCTAACAGGCACTTCATTTGCATGTATTGTTTCTCTGCGACCTCTCATCTTCTTCTCCCCTCCTCCTCCTCTTGCTCTTCCTCTTCAAGTTTATCTCAATCTCCCCGCTATGCAGAGCTGTTCTGAGAAGTTCGGCTGTTTACTGACAGCAGCAGGTCGGCGAAGCCTGCCACACACACCCTGAAAGGACACTTGTAATATACAGGGAGGGCAATGTTAGGGGCCGGGCAAAAATATAATAACATAAAAAAGGTGAAGGCGAGCAGAAGCACAAGGTCTTCATCTCTCATGTATAGAAATTGGAAATGTCTGACCAGCCGAGGGTTGCTTATCTCAGAGGGCAGATAGCATCATGAAACAGGCCTGTAATGGCCACATGCTCCACTTGATAATCCCCTCCTTCCCCTCCCAGCTGCCGTCCGTCCGGAGATACGAGGCCGCCGGTCGCAGGCTTAGAGGCTTGGAGAGCAGGGGAGCATTACCAATACAAAAGAAATGCATTTGGGCTCCTCCAGTGCGCCGGTGGACTGGGTTAACATAATAGCTTCCCCTCCCTGACCCATGCCTTGTTTTTGATTGATACTTTTCAATTACAGTCCACTCCCGTCCGAGCCAGCCCCGGCACAACCCCTCCCCAAACATTCAAAATGCTATTTTTCCCACTGTGTGATAACTTCAAACATTTAGGGGGTACAAGAGCACTGGTAACCCTGTTTAGCCGGCGCAGTAAATTGGTTCCATGTTCAACATAATAGCACTGACAGGCTTTTGCTAGGGAAATCAGTGCGGCAAAGGGACATGCCAACGATAAGACATCCAGCTTTGAAATTCTATTTCTCCGTATCAGAATTAAATCTGGACTTTATATTTCTTTTTGCCTGGGCGCAGGCTCTCTGGTCGCTTCCCGGCCTGTACTATTTGATCATGGGGTGACAACTAATACTTACCCCAGAGATCCTTTGCTCTCTCCATTTTCTGGGACTTTGGACCTTATTTTTTCTTTTGCCTTGTTATTTTTCCTCTTCTTTTTTTTTTTTTTTTCATATTGGTTGTCAAAATCTCAGATGATTTGTCCGCCCCCGGGATGTAATGCGTTGGAACATACTCTGTGCCTCTGCAGCATTTTAAGATACTGCTATACACCTGAGGCCTCTCTGTACACAACATTCACATGGGCAGTATCATGTACAGTTAAACTGAAAAGCCATTAAATATGTGTCGTGGGAATCGGCATCTTTACAATAAAAATCCCCAGTACATAACCAGTCTGCATAAATATAAGGTACAGCGGGGTACAGGTACTTTTTGCACAGCGCTTTTTATAACCTTTCCAGACTATATTAGCTACATGCATATGAGCCCCATTTCGCACCACGAATCTCTGGGTAAACATATTCGTAAGCAGCAGCAGTGCTGTAATCATTAGCAGAAGGAATGCTTTCCAGCGGTATCTGGGCTGATCTGATATCCATGTGGCTCCCAATGACAGCACCAGGCCCTGCAGATAATTAATCTATTTAGCTGAGGGGGTGGAAAGCCACCCGTCGCTAGGTCAGATAAGTTTGTGGATTTACACATTTTAAAGTCATCCAGTCCCTCACTGGCACCAAACTGTGCGATATTCTAATGCCATTAATTACTATTTCCGATTGGATGGTCTCGGCTGTGTCTGGACCAGCTGTTTCATCAAGCCTGTGTGTGTGTGTGGCAACAGAGTGTGTGCGTCTGTGTGTGTGTGTGTAAGTGAAACGCCCACTCCCAGTGCACCCCCACATGCATCCTTTCGTAATGGGGTGACATTCTAAAAGACTCCCGCTGTAATTCAGCCCACCGTCGCAGAGCGGCATGTGTGCACATATGTACGTGTGTGATGAAATGAAAGAAGACTTGTGTTGTTGTGCGGCATTGTGTATGGAACACAACATTTTGATGTATGAGAAGCAGACGGATTTGAAGACAATGCAGTTCTTAAAAGTGATAGACACAGAATGAATGGAAAGCCAGAGAAATGTATTTCTCAATTTGTAACTACTGTGATGATGATTATACCAATTAAACACAATAATAGACAACAGTGCATTTCATCTAATTCAAGACGCTCATACATTTAAAGAACTGGAGGAACCGCATACAGCACAGTACCTGTACCTAACCTATTGTCAGCTCATCTCCTTTAAGCTTTCACTTTAAACATTGTTGCGCTGCGTAAATGAATAGTCTTCCACTGTGAAGTCAGTGGCTATTGACAATCAGAGCATTTAAAATAGGTCGGGATGTCAGTTTGTGTCTGAATCAACAGAAGTGTTTCAAAAACAACTTCAACAAGAGATGCCAAGGGCTCAATCTTCTTTGGATTTTAGCTGTGAGCGAGCACTCACCAACAGACCGCTACCTCTCGGGCTACATCTGGACTCAGAAATGCAATGGTTCACACAAGTCCATCAGGCTTTTTAGTCTGGCATTAAAAATCTTTCCCCTCACATGTTCTCCCTTCAGTTTGGGCCATTTCCCAAGTGGTAACCCACCATGACGTCACCCATTGGTTTGTGAACAACTGTTTCAAAGCCTCCAGTTTGTAATTTGTCTGTCGCCATCTTGGTTTTTTGAAACCAGAAGAAACTATATTTGCAAGAGAAGGTGGAGCTGAAGAGGAGTGAGGGGTGGATCTGACCTGCTCTGTGCTTTCTCCAGCAGGTCTCCATTTCTGCTACAGTCTGTCAATCACACAGTAGACACGCCCTTATTCATCCCCTGCTTTATGGTCTATTTTCCTCTAAATGGACCATCAGTTAAAAAATGAACATCACGTTGTATTGAAGACTTGAAACTAGAGACTGAGACCATAAACTCAGTAGGAAAATAATCTCTTCAGCTCAGAAACCAGCTCAGGTCGGCACTGTCGGCCATCTTTCTGCAATTGCTGTTATTTTGGTTTTACAGCCCACAACCAGACTAATTCAGATCAGTCTCAGACGCTTTGCTATGATCCAGCTGGTTTCCATCAGCAGCAGCAGGCAGCTGTTTTCAGTGAGAAGCTCTGATGAAGCCTCTGTCCTCTACCTGCTCAGCAGCAAACAGCACACACACAGCGAGAGAGCAGCTGGTGAACATAGAGGAGCATTTAGCTAAAGTGCTAAAGCACCCAGAACAGCTCCAGCGCTCTTTAGCATCAATTCTCTAAGTCTCCTCCTGAAGGTATTCCCTTAATTGCTTCGATGATGATGGTGAAGAGAGCTGACCATCACATCAGTTCTAAATCTCCAAGAATTATCGAAGGCCACAGCATATGAGCCAAATCACTTTCCTTTTCATCAAAGAATCATTGACCTCTCGTGTCCATTGTCGTCCTGTTTCTGCACTAATTTCTTAATTTGCCAGCCTGTAATTTTAGAGAATAATTATGTTTTTTTTTCTTTTTTACAGTTTTGTTCTTCAGTCTAGAGTTAAAACTGAAAACTTCCTTTTCATAATGTCACCAGCTGAGATCTGGAGAAATACCAATAATACTAAAAATAAGCAAGAGCAGTCAGATAAACAAACTTTTACATCACCAGCAATAACATTATGATACTAACAGGTGAGTAACCCTGATCACCTGGTTACCATGGTTACCTGTCAGTGGTGGATATATCAGGCAGCGGCTGAACATTTAGTCCTGAAGTTGATGTGTTGAAGCAGGAAAAATGGTCAAGTGTGAGGATGTGAGGGACTTTGACAAAGACCAGACTGGGATGGGTCAGGGTGTCCATGCTGACCCCTGTCCTCCACCAAAAGCTCCTACAATGGACACATGAGCATCAGAACTGGACCATGGAGCAATGAAGAAGGTGGTCTGGACTGAGGGATCAGGTTTTTGTTTACATCATGTGGATGGTCGGGTGAGTGTGTGTCTCTTACCTGGGGAGGACATGGCACCAGGATGCATTATGGGAAGAAGAGCAGCTGGTGGAGTCAGTGTGATGCTGTGAACAATGTTCTGCTGGGAAACCTTGGTTTCATTCATGTGGATGTTCCTTTGACTCGTCCCACCTCCCTAAACATGGTTCAGACCAAGTCCCCCCCTTCATGGAAACAGTCTTCCCTAATGGCAGTGGCCTCTTTCAGCAGGATAATGCTCCCTGTCACTGCAACAATGGTTCAGGAGCTTTGAGGAACAACAACCAGTTCAAGGTGTTGACTTGGCTCCCAATTCCCCAGATCTCAGTCCAATCCAGCATCTGTGGGATGAGCTGGACCAACAAGTCTGATCCATGAAGGCTCCACCTCACAACTTCAGGACTCAAAGGATCTGCTACTAAGGTCTTGGTCCAGATACCAAAGCTCAGCTTCAGAGGTCTGGAGGAGTCCAGACTTTCAGGGTCAGGGCTGTTTTCATGGGAAAAGGGGACCTAAACAATATTAGGCAGGCGGTCATAATGTTATGGCTGATTGATGTGTGAACAAATAAAGAAACTGACTTTAATACAAAGCCATAAAAGGATATTTGATGAATTAAAGAAAGTATAATGTTTTTGTATTAATTTCATGAGTTCTGGATTTTGCACCATGTAGTTAATGTATACAGTGGTGTTGTTTACTGTGAATACTGTGTATGTTTATGTATATAGTGGTATTACTGTCGGTGTCTCATATAGATGTCAGTGGGGCATCAGCATCTCCAGTATCTCCAGCCTGAGATTTACACATTCCAAGCATGCATTAGGAGGGGGGGGGGGCATAAAGAGACATAGAGATGGAAAGAGTGACAGAGAGAGAGAGAGAGGGAGGGAGGGGAGCGGGTGCTCCTAGGTTCCCTGCTCTGACATTGTGAGTGTCAGACTCCGATCACTTTAATCAGAGCGAGGATATGCATGATAAAACGGATAAGGGACTTTAATCAAAAAAATTCGCTGGTCTGGAAACGTGACACACTCCGACAAGCACGCCCCCCCAAAACCCCTCCTGCCTCCCACCCCCATCCTCCACCTCCAACACCTCCATCTCCCCAAACGCCAGTGTCACCGCCACCACTGCCCCGGTCTGGGCTTTCCAATGAATATGCATGGACCAACCAAGAGTTAGGAGCAAGATTAAAATGGACCATTGTGTGTTCAGCTGAGGAGGAAATAAAAAACCATCATGTACTCTTGACTTGTTCCACACACAAACACACACACACACGCACACACACATATATATACATACACCCAAAGTCACGGCTGTATGAATATAATTCTGCTTATTTAAAATATACACTTCAGAGATGGAGAAGGTGGACGAGCTCCTTTTCACTCCTTGGCATTGATTCGTGCAGCGGCTGCGGCTCCTCCACATTCCTTCACACACTTCCTCTTATCACGTGTTAATGGGATTCGTGTTCACAGTCATTCACGTAAGTAGATGCTGCTGGTTAATGATAAATTACACATGTTGGAATTGACACGCGGCCCGTATTTGGATAAGTTCATACACTGGAATGAAATGGCTGCTGACACCGTGCAGACGACAGACCCCGACATCGGCACGGCGTGATGCAGAGCGAGGGCTACAGCCTTCATGAGAAATAAATGACTGGCTGCTGCTGATGTGTCATAACAGCATTAAAACTATAATTGTTAAATAATCAGTCAATAAAATATCAAAGGCCTTTGGGTTTTTCATCTGAATTAAATCAAAACATTGATTCAATGGTTTGTATTTATCTTAGTTTCAGACCTTATAGAGCCTTCACATCTGTTTATTTACTCATCCATACAGTAAACTGATGGAGGGATGGACAGCGTTATTCATACCACAGCTTCTGTTACTGGCGGCTAATGTAGCCAGCTATCACCCACGTTATCCGAAAGGAAATAACACTCTACAATTTGATTTCCATGATTTAGACATTTTACACAAGCTCTGCAAAACAAACATGAATGAATGGATTTATCATCATTTATTGTCCGGCCTTATCTGTCAGTGCTGACACCACTTAGATTAAATGATTAGTCAAATAACAGATGAAAAAACCAATCAAGAACAATTTTCAGGATTTCTTTTCTTTCTTTTTTTTTTTTTTATCATTTAAACCAATGCTTCTCAATCTTTTCCAACTCATGTCCCACTTGAAAATGTCAAAAACATTGACGGCTCACATGCGACCCCATAAAAATACAGAAGCCAAATGATATGAGCTCTTTTTATTCGAATGGTAATGATTGAACACTGAGGCCTGAACTGAAGGCAGGGGGAGATCATTTTTTCTTTTTTGCTCAAAGGGGGAGAGATCACTTCTGTCTCTCGGGTCTCTTTCTTTTTAATTCTTCCTGTCATTAAGCAGCTATCCATTTTGATGCTTGTTGCCATGGATGTCATCTTTTACCGTGCGATCGGACTGAGGCAGGAAACAAGTATGCAATGTGACCAATGGCGAAGTGTCCTGCTAGAAACAACATAGTCCCTATTGTCGCCTTAAAACCCCACTCGAACGTCTAGTACACAATCACAGATTATGCGACCTAATGTCTAATACAAAGCGTTCTAACCACTAACTGAGGATAGATGTAACAATGATGCATTAAGATCTATACTAAACTATAAAGTTTATGCAAAGACTTTATTGAAGAATCAAGAATAAACAAATTTAAATGACATGAACAATTTGAAGTGACAAAAACACTCATTTCTTCCTGAACTGTAAATTTAGCACAAAAACTTCTGTCTGAGTCTGCGTTTGTGCGAATGTACATGTGTGTGTGTGTGTGTGTGTGTGTGTGTGTGTGTGTGGACTGCATTGCTGAATGTGCATCACTGTCACAGTTGTGGCAAATGTAGATGTTTGCCCCTGAGCTGGGGACTTTATGGGCCCAGAACTGACATTTCATGAAGAACTTTTACAACTATCCCCATGCATTATAGACCTAACAGTTCTAGCATGAGGGTTTGACGTTAGCATGAGTGCAAAGCATCAAATTGGACTAGAGAAACTGCTAGTTTGAGACAATGGGAGTTTCATCAAACAGGAGCATTGTACTGCCTCCTCCGTGCTCAAAAAAGAAACGGGAGTGGAAGAGTGTATGACATGACAGCAGCTCTTTTCTGATTGGTCAAACTAACATGGTGTTACAACAAACTAACTCCCCGGTATGTATATATATATATATATTTATGTATACACTGTTGTGCAAAAGTCTGAGGCCACCATTCACTTTGTAGTTTTAGCATGTTTTTTTTCTTAGTTTTAAGTTTTAATGACCAACCGTATTTATTTTTCTGTCTCTTTATTAGGATACAAACAGAAAATACAGGATATATGGCAAAAAACAAACAAACAAACAAACAAAAAAGACAACAACACAATTTTCAGAGCAAAGTAGCTTCTACGGGCAGAAGCCAGTACTTAGTGTGACCTCCCTTGACACTAAGCACATCTGTCCTGAAGTTTTCTGAACTCATCTTCTGGTATATTATAGCAGGTTCTTTCAGCACTTCAGAGTTCTTCTTTAGATTGAGGCTGTTTTTATTTCTGTCTCTAATAAAAAAATAATAATAAAATAAAACTTGGATTTGTCACTGCATAATACTCTTTTCCACTGATCTTCATTCCAATATTTGTGAGCTTGAAAGTTGGTCCTCTACATATCAGCAGCTTCCAATGAGTTAACCTCATACAACGTGTGTCTGTAAAGCTCCAGCTTGTCCTGCTCAAACCTGGTGTAATGGACCTTTTTCACAGCATCATGTTGACATGAAAGAGTCAAATACAAATACAGGTGTTAACAATGACATTAGTTATGGCTCCATTCCATTTAACTTTAAGAGCCAGGTTCCTGCTATAGCTCAAGTGTGAGGGGAGGTCACACTGAATACTTGATACTTCAGCCTATAGAAGCTGTTTTTTTAGATTATTTTCCATTTCTTAATCCTGCTACACATTTCCTGTATTTCCTGGTTGTATTCTAATAGAAAAAATATATATAATATAAGAAAATGAGAAATAATTATATACGCTAATTATTGCATTGATAAAACAACAAATCTAAGGGTGGCCTCAGATTTTTTCACAGTATTGTATGTATGTATATGTAATGCAAATGTATTTATATTTTTTTTCATTTAATTTTTTATATTTTGGAAATGAAAAAGTTGGCCCACTTGCAATTCTTTTGTGGCCCACGAAAGGGCCCTAGCCCATAGGTTGGGAACCAACGTTATATGTCGTTATTCTTCTCAAATATGAGCGTTTGTTGCTTTTCTCTGTCTTACACGGTTGTAAAATATTACTGTAAATTCAGATTTTGGACGGTTTGTCAGACATATCGAGCTCTGGTACATTTCAGTTTACTGACTAAATGATGGAACAGGAATTTCTCCAAACATTAACCAGTGCTGAATGTGTTTTTCAGTATCAGCCCTAACATCGTCATTGTGCGTTTGTGTGGCCATGTGGGGATGCAAATGGGGGTAAGATCCAAAAACTGCCTTCAAACTGTCAGTACCAGGAAGATGTGAGCAAGCTGTGAATGACGTGCAAGGTATGTTAACTGCCCTGTGTGTGTGTGTGTGTGTGTCTGTGTGTGTGTGTGTGTGTGTGTCACTTTGTATAATCATACAGTATAAGGCTTTAGTTTGCGCAGGCTGCTCTGCTGTAGCATCTGACACCAGATGGCCTCCGAACGCACCCCTTTTGGCCCGTCCGGCTTCTGCCTGAGCAACAGCCGCGGACGGATGCCGAGTGACAGCAACTCGGACTGCTGTTCGCTCTTCCACACATCAAAGCTAATGAAGTGTGTTCAAGTGCCATGGAAAGACTAGTAGGAGAGAGGCAGAGTGTGTGTCTGCATGTGTGGGGGGTGTCGGGAGGGACTACATCGCGCTATAATTGCTTCCTGAGCTATGCTAATTAATTAGCACATACATGCATTTCCGAGCGGGTCATACATGCCGAGCCAGATGGTCTAAAAGAAAACATGTATGTGCGTGGAGTGCTATCAGGGAGTGCATAAATAGTACATAGCAGGCGTAGGTGCTGACATTAGCATAATATATTGGTTGGAGCACTGCAGACAATAAAGACAATTAACTGTGTGATAGCAGGGACACTTCCTGAGAGCCAGCACTACAGAGTGGAATGGAAACTCTGGCACACTTTCCACTTTCAACACTGATGGCTAGGTGTTCTCCATTAGCTACTTTTATTGTCCACCAGCCTCTTGTGTGGCTTGTGTGTGTGTGTGTGTGTTTTCCTATATTATCTGTTGGAACCCACTATACTTGTGGGTTCTAACAGCTTTGTGATTATCAAAATGCCGGACCCCACAATGGCTATTTGAGAGTAATGGTTTAGAGTAATGGTTGAGGCTAAGGGTAAAGTGGAGGTTATGAATGTGTCCGCACTCACATGAAAATGCTTAGTACCACGCCATGTGTATGTGGAGTCAGATGGAGTGGGGGTGAAATCACCAGACTAACAAACCCAGTAAGGCGCATCATTCCTTTCAAACACCCAGATTCAGGTGTTGTTTTTGCTGCCACGTGTGTCCTAAGGTTTTAAATGTGGCAGTTGTGAAGAAGTACTTATTTTTTGACTTGACTTGACTTTTGACTTGTGTACAGAGGTCTGGAGATGAGATGACAGGATGACAAGCATGGACCCAGTGTCAAACCACCGTGATGTCACCCATTGGTTTGTGAGCTGTTTTTTTTTAAGCCTTCAGTTTGTAGTATCCGCTCTGTTTGTCTGTCGGCCATCTTGGTTTTTAGAATTCGAAGAAACCATATTTGGAGGAGAAGGTGGAGCTGAGGAGGAGTGAGGGGTGGACCTGAACTGCTCTGTACTCTATCCTGATTGGGTGGTACAGTCTGTCAATCACACTGTAGCCACGCTCTAATTCATGCCCTGCTTTATGGTCTATTTTCCTCTAAATGGGACAATCATTTAAAAAATGAACATCATGTTATAATTGAAGAAGACTTGAAACTAGAGACTGAGACCATAAAGTCATTAGGAAAATGTTTTGTGAGCTAATAAATCAAGGGAGAGGTAGGGACATTTTCCCATAGACTTCAATGCAATCAGTAGAGTCACCCCTGACGGTCATTAGAGAGAAACAAGAAACATGAAACATGCAAGAAACTACCTTTTTGGATGCTAATATTCAGCTACCGTGTGCAGCCACTCCACAGTTGCTCTGCTTACTCCAGGGACAAGCTATTTGCAATGAAGGTTGGTGACATGGCAACCAGAATAATATACATCCCTGCAGAAATCAGGAGAAGGACACACAGAGAAGGTAAAGGATGAAATGAATAAAGTTTTTTTTCTGATTTTACTTGATTCCGATTCTGACAGAAATAATATTGACCCGCAGTGATGTTGTATTAGGATTGATTTGGTGTGTTTCTTCTTCTGATTATAAATATGACATATATCGACATTCCCTCTCTTTTAGCTCTGTTTTTTGGTCTCAACCATCTCCTGGGCTCTTTAGCCGCGAAATGCTCAACCATGTTGCTCTCTAACAGGAAGTGGTTAGGAGGTGGACAATGGCTTCGTCAGCTTTACAGCTTCAAACTTTTTTTGCCTAAAACAAAAAGCATGAGCTAAAAGACGACAAAGGAAAAGTCTTAAAGCTTTTTGAGCTGAAGATTCAGGGTAAAACACACTCCAAATTAATCCCTCAGTCCATTAAAATACTGACTACTGCATTGTTAACTACCATACAGAGCTGTGCTCATTTAAATGAAATAATAGATTGATTTACCACTTGCAATGAGGGAGGGTCCGGCATCTCCCACCTTTAAGACACATCTTAGATATTAGCTATTATTAGATATTAGCTGGGATCGCTTGAAGCTCAGCATGCTGCAAGATTTATTTTTCTTTTTATTTCTCTATTTCATATTTGTACATGTCTTTCGTATATTTGCGATTAAATTTATTCGCTGTAAACTGGCATTCTTGCTATTATCCAGCATGTTTCCATTGTGACGTCCTGATCAAATAAACAAACAAATGCATAAATCATGCATATTTAGCAGAACTAAACAAGAAAGCTTGCATCTTTCTAGTTATTCTGTCATCTGTAGTGAAGAAATGTGTGATTTTCTCCACAGTTTCCACAGTGGCTTAATCAGAATCAGAATACTTTATTAATCCCCAGGGGAAATTTGGCCTAATTTCATTGTTGCGCATCAAATGAAACAATAAACCAAATAAAAATGTAATTTATTGATTGGTTCATTCATGGAGAAGAAGACCAGAGGGCTCTTTTGGAAGAGTCTGTCTAGTGTTACTGTCTTTCTTGGTACAAGGTGTTGGTGGTAGTCCTGAACCTCTTGATAAATAACTGACATTGCCAGATGTGAACCTGAAAGAGCTTCATTTGCCACTGTAAGTGTTTGCAAATGTCTTTATCTATGCTGTCAACCTCCGAAACAATTAAACCTGACAAAACTGTTCCCGTGTTAGTTTGTGGTTGGAAGGAAAAAAAAACGGTTGTTCTCTCCTCTCCCAGTGTCTTCGGTGCCTCTCATCCCAGTTACTGGCTCACCTTCCAGAACAAATCCCTCTAATTCTGAGGATGATCATTTGGAGGGCAAGCATCTTGTTAGCCTAATGATTAAGTTTAACCAGCCCTCTAAGAATATATGGACGTGCTTCATCTGAGCAGAACAGTGTAATGGTCTGGAAATGAGACAGTAGAGGAGGGGGGAGGAGGGCAGGGGAGGAGTTAGAGAGAGGTGAAAAGATGTCAGAGGGGGTGGAAAGAAAGAGGAGGAGGATGAGGAAGATTTTAAAGGAGGAAATTTAAAGAAATTTGTGAAACCTCCTCTTTTTTTTTCTTTTTAATTCTCCTCTCCTGTGCTTTCATTTCCGGACACCAGAGGAGGAAGAGCTGGGACAAAAAACATTTTATTCCGTCTCAAAGGCAAAATGCTTCAACGGAGCAAAAGATTGCACCGATTAAGTCCAGTATTTACCCGTCAGCTGTAACTTTGTGACATTATCCCGACTGCTAAATTCACAAAGTGGTCTCGGACAGACAAGTTCAAAAACCTCACATAACTGAATGGATGGACTTCAATGACATTTCCGGGATCCCTGCAAAGATGAAGACTTGTTCCAGTCTTCTGTGACCAGGATAAATCTGAATCCAGTGTTTGCAAAAAACAACTGAGCCTGTGAATGAGACTGTGGATCCAGGCGGCTCCTCCTCTGCAGCATTAGGACTTTAAGATAGGTAAAGAAGCTCACCTCACCTCGGAGTGGAACCACGCCTTCACATTAAATGAGTCACCTAAGGTTTAAGAGATCAGAACATCTCCCTGAGACCACGGGGCAGACCCAGAATATGCTGGAGGGGGCCACATATCCAATATGATGCTGGGAACACTGGAGATGGCCTAAGAAGAGCTGCAGGGTGGGGTTACAGAGATGTCCTGACTTTGACAGGTGGAGCAAAATAAAATGGATGGATGGATGGATGGATGGATGGATGGATGGGCCTCAAAGAACAACACTGTAAAAAACACATTAAATACATTTACAACCAAATTCCATCACAGAGCAGAGGAGTGTCCCTGTGCCCTGAGAAAGAAATGGACAGAAACCTCTTTTACTCTTCCAAGAAATATGATTTTCTATGTGTGTGGTGATTGATATCATAAATGAACTCATGGCCTTTTTCCCCAGTCTCCTATATCCCCCAGTCTGGTCCGGTCCAGTCTGGTCTAATGTCCTCATCATGTCCGACCTCTGCTTCCCCTGTCTCCTCCAGCTGTGGACCAAACTACTGGCTAAAGTCATCTGGAGTTCACTCCCTCACTGCAGCTTCCCACCTCCCACAAGCTGAGCTCTGAGCCTCTGTTTAACTGCAGATCTGTGTTGTTTATTTTATGCAAGATGGTAAGATAATGAAATTGGTGTTTGGCAAAGGTCTTTGCAATATCATTTCACTTCAGCGGCATTATCTCTGGAGATTTATGAAGAGAAGATATGGGACGAGTCCTGCTTCCATTTCCATGAGACACACCATTAAAATTAATGAGGAAAGGTCAGGGGGGATTTTTGTAGCCCTCTTAATTCCTCTGAGCTTGTTATGACAAAGAAATATATTGAGGAGAACAGAGAGAATATATACTATTGATGTTATCAGGGTATTTAGCCACTGGTTACACAGACTCCATTTATTTGTTTTTAAATGAGTCTGATCAAGTCCTTTAATTTTAAATAGGTTCTCTGATTGCAGGGCAGATAAGAGAGAATACCAAATTATCAATTAATGAGCTGTGATATGATTTTATATCATGTAAATATTGATTGTTGGAATACAACACGCGCATTATTGCTGGATGAAGAAATAATAAAACCTGCTTTTCTTCCTTCATCTGGCAATGTATGGGAGAGATTTTTTGAACCTCTAGATAAGTGGTGATAGTTATTAGAAAATGTCTCAACGAAAGCAGTCGACCAAAAACAATAATTACAACAGTTGGGTCTGTGCGGTTGCTTGTTTCCTGCTTCGCAGTTCAAGCCGTCAAATGAATCCAAAGGAGGGAAGATTTCCCCCCAGTACCTGTGGAGTCATATGCTTTAACCCCAAGAGTGTTTGATAAGTCAAAAACACACTGTTGTCTACGCAGCGGGACAAACCTGGTGAGTGTGTGGAGTCTGTCATTAGGTGGCGGAGGAGGCTGTGAGAATGTGGCCGAGTGATGAAACCACAGCCGGCTGAGTCACCGTACCTGTTGTCGTATGAGTGTGTGTGTGTGTGTCTGAGCACGTGTATGAAATGGGCGTGTGTATGTATGAGCATGCAGGTGTGTGCTTGTACATGTATGTGCATGTGTGCGCTTCGCATTAACAGTTGTGTGTTTGTAGGTGCAGACTTACGTCTATATGTGTTTGATTGTATCTGCATCTGTTGGTGTGTGAGTCTGTCTTTATCTGTGTGTGTGTGTGTGTGTGTGTGTGTGTGTGTGTGTGTGTCAGTGCACGGGGATATCAGATGTGTATCTTGCAGTGCTCTGAAGTGGACAGATCCAATGCAGAGCAGATTAGATTTCCTCTAAAAGCTGCTCTGTGTGATGCTAATGGCAGTGCAGAGGCCACGGTAAGGTCAGCAGCGTGGAATTGAATGCCCAACAACTCATTTCCCTATCACACACACACACACACACACAGACACACACACACACACACACACAGAGGCCAATGTGTGCATGAGAACCTGTACACTACCTGTCTAGTTAATGCAGATGCTGGAAGCTTTTGGTGAATTCTTGTCTGTCCATCATTCAATATGAGACAAGGACAACTCCACAACCAGGGGGGTTAATTTAAGGTGTTGTATATTAAACAAACATATTATAATGTAAGCAGGTATACCATTGCTTTTCTATTTATATTTCTAGAAAATATATCCATATATATATATTTTTTTTTTTTCTATATTTTCTAATCTCTATTATCCAAGATGGAGAGAAAATTTACTCTTCTGAATGTGAAATTTTGCATAAAAAAACAATAAGATTCATTAACTGAAACTTCAGTCATGGAAACCAAACAAATCATATTCCCATTGAAGGGAAAAATGATTGCAAACTTTGGATGTAATAAAAGCATTCAGTTCCTTCCAAGTTAATTGCTTTTACAAATCGTGTCAGGTCCTGACATGTAGGATAAAATCTGTGCAATAATTTAGAGGTAACCTCTTTTATTTTGTTATTGATTAGGAATCTGTGCAGCAGCATCCAAACCTTTTTCCCAACAAATAATTTCCACTACTAATAGCTACATGTTGATTGAATTTTGTCTGACTTCTTTTGGCCCCCAGAGGATGATTCCTAATGAATTTGTTCAACCTGACGTTTTCTCTTGCACCATCAGGCAAAATGTCCTGACTTCGGTTCATGGAAATTACTTTATATTAAAGTTTGACTTGCTGCAAATTAACTTGATGCGGTTTAAGAAAATGAAACCCAGTGTTCTCCTCCTGTTCTGCCACGATCAAGACAAAACTTCCACTCAAAATGTGACACACCACCATTTTTTTGAGCACATTCATTCCGCCCAGAAGATGAAACCTTTCTATTCTGGAAAGTCCATGAACTTTCCAGCCACAGAACAAAATGTCACCTTTGCACTAAAATTTCCTTTCCTCAGCCGCCACCATGAACGTGGTTACAAAGGAACCCGTGGGCCAGAGTTTCCTCGGCTCTGTCCTGGGTTGTGTCTGATGCAGCGTGGCTCCATAGATCACTGAGCAGGAGCTGAAACACAACTGCAGCTGTGACTGTGCTACCAGCAACAGGAGGAGCAGTAGTCGTCCTGTCTTGGCTCAAGGATGAACCGGTGCTCAGTGAGTGATGACATTCATTAGCACGAAGTCAACCTATGGATGGATCTTTCTTCAATACTTATCACCGCCCCCCACTGACAAACCCCCGAATCTCACTTGGTGGCTTAGAGGCACCCGACTTTCTCCAAATTAAACCCAAATGGATTCACACTTTTCCTTTAAATGGGAGCATCATTTAAAAGATGAACATCATGTTGTATTGAAGACTTGAAACTAGAGACTGAGACCATAAACTCATTAGGAAAACATTTACTGAGCTAATAAATCAAGGGAGAAGTAGGGACATTTTCCCATAGACTTCAATACAATCTGACTTCCCTTTATAACTCGTGTAGTCGCCCCAAATGAATGCAGATTTAAGACTCCGCAGCACTGGCTTCACTTTTCAGACCCAGACCCACTTTTCGCACCTCAACCAGAGCAGGTAACGTCTTTATCTACCGACCACTCGTCCCTCTGAATAGCTTTTATTTTAGACAGAGCTAAATTTACTTTGTTCACTTACTTATTTTATTTTCTGAGATAGTTTCAAACAAATCATTTCTACACATTCACATACATTCTCAGTCCATTACACTTTTTTTTTTCCCCCCTCTGTCCCTTTCCCACTTTTTCATTTCTCCACTATCTATTTTTTCCATTAGTTTGTTTGTTTGTTTTCTCTTTCTTGCCCTTCTTGTTAGTTTTTTCCTATTATCCCTTTGGCAGTGTTCCTCTTCAGTCTCCTTATCTGACTTTTCTTTGGTTCTTCTTTCTCGTCTCCCATATGTCTGTGCTCCCTGTTATGTATTTTCCTCTCTTCCTCTGTGTCTTTCTGTTTCTTCCCCCCTTTTCCCAATATGAGCCTGTTGGCATCACAGTTCAGTTGTGTGTGAGCTTCATTTCTACGAGAGGGGGTTGTGAACACATCTCTATCTGACATCTGTCTGGTCCCTTGAATATATTATCATTACTTTTTTTTTTTTTGGAAATAGCATCCACCTTCTTCTTTTCTTTTTTTCCCTCCTTTTTTTTAAATTTTCATCCCATCTCTTTTATGAAAAGGACATTTCTATCAGCCTCATACAGACGACCACGCAACATGTCCCAGATCCTCTCCTTACAGAGCACGCCTCCTTCAAATCACCTGATGTGTTTTGTCTTGATTCATCTAAAAGGAAAAGGAAAAAAAAAAAAGAAAAGAAAAAGGCAAGAACCAAACAACAAAGAAACCGCTCACAAAACTTTTGTGTTTTACCCAACACATGCTGTTATCACCTGTGACTAAAAAGTGTGTTTCAATGTGCAACGTGCCAGTGGAAGTTTTCTTCAGGGCAGTGTTGCATTTACAGTGTTTACACACACACACACACACATGCACACGCACAGGTTTTTCATCTCAAGCATGTATAAACATGACTCCTACACGTCGACTGTCAGATGTGTCCTCCTCTGACGAGAGACTTAACAATACTAGATGTGTTTAATTGATACACTTTCCCGTCTCACTACCTTCTAGAGGGCAACACGGAGGACGAGGCAAACAGTTGGCGACAAGCAAAGACTCTTTGAAGCAGGTTATTTAGTGAAGAGTCAAACCTGTTGAGGAAAAACAAAACTCCTCTCACGCCGCCCCCGGCTTCTTCTGCGGACGGTAATCTGGGTCTCTTCTTCTTCTTCTTCCTATTAAGAGCGCGGGAGCAGTGAGTATTCTATCGCCGGCTGGCAGACAACTCACAGCAACGCTACGGCGATGGCCGGGGACACGCCGCGCAAATTACAATTAAGCACTAATCCTTACCAGACGAGTTCAAGATGGCAATTTAATTTGCTCTAAACTGATTCTTTTCCTTTTCTCAAAATCTTTTTCAATTTCCCACCCTGCTGTCCCAGGTGCCATACCAGCTTTGAAGAAGTGAAGCTATCAGTAGTTTATTGGCACTGAGTATTAATTTAACAGAGGCAATAATATTTCTTTTTCACTTTGCAAGAAATGGTTTTTGAAGGATTTAAGAACTTTTTATCCACTCTGGAGATTAGTATGAAAAATAATGAATTGGAGAGTAAAAGTGGGGAAAGGCATTAAGAAGAACTTCAGGAAGATAACTTGAGAAACAGATAAGAGGCCCCTGAGAATGCAGCCTTAAGCGTGCCATCGTTGTGGAGCAGAGAACATGGCGTCCAAACACAGAACAACTTGCTCTATCGAGTTTTCCTGCAATTGTGAAACAAGAATGTGAAGGGTACATATAGTAACCTACATCGATTGTGTGTTGCTTTGTGGGAACCAGTGTTGGGCAGTAGGAATGTGACAACGTCGTAAATACTTTTTGCAGTAGTGAGTAAGGTAACGGATTTGATGTTCAGTATGTGATTACAAAATCCAGTAACACTCTTTGGAAGGGGCTAGGGAGACTGGTTGTGCTAGCATGATGCTTATCTTATGTGCGGGGAAGTAGTTAATGTTCATATCCACCGGTGAGCCCGAGCAGACTGCTGCACGGATGACGATCTTTTTTTTTGAAGTTGAAGTTAGCTCTGCCGTTCTTTACTTGAGAAAACACCAACGATCTTTTAGATTACAGCCAAAAAAAAAAAAAAAAAGATCTCCGACAAACAAAGGTTTATGATACTTACACGTTTTTTTTCAGTACAACAATCTTCCCAACACCGCTTTTAATATTTAATATTTACAGCCTAAATACAAACACCTGAAGTAAAAATCTTACGTTTGTCCAACAATTGAACTGCAGCACAGTCACATGGCTCCAACATCACCACCATTAACTTGGAGCTTGAATTTGCTCTGACCTCTTCTACAAAAGCCTCTCCCGGTGAACTTGTGAGTAGATCATTTTTCGTGTTTGGTGTTGGTGATGTTTAACATCCCTTCCCCCGAAGCTTAAAGAAACCTGGGGTATTCGCTGGCATATTTTATGTTGTAGAAAAAATATATGAAAATTGTGTTAATTACTGACTTTTTTCAGTCATCTCAATGGTAGCTGGAAGTGCTAAAACTAATTTCTGGGTTTTAGGACTAACTTCTGTCACACTATATCAAGGTGTCATATGGGTTTTGTTCAGAATCGGTATTTGCTTCCAGTTTGTCACCAGCCAACACTGTTAACTAACCTCAACCAAGTACTTTCTACCATGAAGACAGAGGTTACCTAACCCAAACCATAATCTTTTACTGACCATAACTAAGTGGTTTATTAAACCCAAGGCTTTTTGTAATTGTTTTCGGGTTATTTTATGCATCTATTAGATAGTATTAGACAATGGAAAACAGATAGGAAATCAGGGTTGACACTAATGGGAATATGCAAATGGTTCTGGCTGCATGAAAACTGCCACCTTAGACCCCCCCCCCCCAGGCCAGAAGGGCACACCAACCAAAATCATGACAGCTTTGGAAGCCAGTGACAAATGATGTTGACCTGCCACTCCGTGCACCAGATGGACAACAAGTCTTCTAATCTCGATAAACACAATATGCTCAAAACAGTCCAACTATCGTGTCTTACTTCCTTTATACAGATTAACAAGAGAAGATGCGATGTAATCAGTAAGGCAGCTAATTACTTCTACTGTTGAGTAATTAGTGAAGCAATGTAATTACATTTTCAATGGGTATTGCAAATTACAATTGCAACTTACTTACCCAACTTCCCATCTCTGACATCGCAGTTAGTAGAAATATGTTGAACATAAAAATCAGAGTAAACTCTCAACCTCAGGTAATGAAGTATAAAATAATGCAGTTGTCAGACATTATAAATAATATAATTATAACACTGACGGTCATGTACACTGCGAGTTTGTTTTATAAAGATCAGTATCAGCTTCACAACAATTTTGTAACGCAAACTCAAAGTACTACTTCGACTTGGAGGTGTAACCTTGTGAAATACAGGCCTGTCTCTTCAGCCTTGTCAGTCACATTGTTTCAGAAAGAAATTTAGGGTCCTCACATCACTGACACAGACCTGGTTCAGACCCCATGTGTTTTCCACACATGATCCAATTCTAGTAATAGGTTAAGCTTTAAACAGCCACTGTCAATGAATTCCTGCCTTGCAGTGACAACAGTCCTGTCCCCCAGAGATGTTTAAGCTCTTGTACTTGAGCTGCCAAACTCACCACCCCCACCCTGCTCTGTCCCTGGCATCCTACCCAACATACCAGAAGGCACCTGAAGACTCGCAGACCGAGGCCCCTGGAAGATTGGGAGCCTGTCTGCTGACCCATTCCAAACTCACCCCTTAAACCAAGCCTTGGCACCAGGGGGAGGGAGGAATGGTGTTGGTGGTTAGGGATGAAGGGGGGAAATGGGGTGGGAGGGTGCTGGCGGGTACAGAGCTTGAAGGCTTCCTGCTGGCTGGAGCGCACAGGCTTTGGCAGGCAGGCCTGGGTGAACACGTCACTTTGATTTATGTGATGCCTGGCCCCGTAGCTGACCCCGGGTTGGTCTCCACCTGTCCTCCATCCAACCAGCCACCATGCCCCCTCCCTCCCTCCATTCCTTTTGGCCTCAGTGCCCACCAAATGCTGGAGGAAGAGGAGGACTAGGAATAAGAGGAGGAGGACTGGGAGAGGTGAAACCAGTTCATTGATCATTATTGGGGCTGTGGGTTGTAAGGGGCAAAGAACATGAAGAAGTGGGCGAGCAGAAGAGGAGGCAGAGAGAGCAACAGAGAAGGGAGGGGGGGGCTTGGGTCAGTCGTGATGACTTGGTGGCCAGCAGCCTCTGTTACCAGGGGGTTTGATGAACCGAGAACCAACATCTGGCCAGAGGTGTCCATCAGTCTGGACTGAACATGATGTTCTCTAAGAATATCCTGCAGCTTCCAGATTTAAAGGGGACATGATATCCTTTATGTGATCTTCTCTCATTTATACTGTGATGCCAGGTGTCCATGTTAAACCTATCCAAAGTTCCCAAACCTGAGGTGAACTCTTCCTGCCTGATTAAAGTCCAGTGTGTCCACTGTCCACTGTGGACAATTAGTGTTATTTTGTTCTATCCCAAGTCTGAAACCAGATCAGCTGGTAGATGGACCTCTACTCATCCGGTCTGTGAGGGACTCCAATGCCATTTCTGTTGCTTCACTGGTCCCTTACAAAGTTTGTCACTTTGCTTTCTTCCTCTCTTACTGTAAAGTGACTTTAGTACTGCGATCACCACACATTCTTCTCCCACATTCAAGGCTGAATGTATCTGCAGTTGTACATGGCTGGGTCTAATGAGACAGTGTAATGTACCAGTGACATTGAATCTGCCTGATGAAGCTCATGCTTGATGAGGTGTTCCCTCTCTCTCCTCACAGTGTGAGAGCCCATCAGAGGAGGAAGTTATCACCCGGCGGGGGTCGCGTGTCAGTCAAGAATCGGAAGCCGGCTCAGCAGCATCAGGAAGGTCCCCGGGTATCCTCAGGAAAAGAAACGTAAGGATGACCACTCTCACTTTCTGCCCCGAGGGCTCCAGCACCAGCCCGCACAACTTAAGACGACGAGAAAACCACGGTTTCCTCTAGTTTCAAAAAGACAAGATGACGATGGCCAAATTGCAAACTGGAGGCAGAACAGCAAAACAGCAGCTCAGTCACAGAGGGTTGCCACTTTAGACATAAACTGTAGTTTGGAGCTGCCCTCCTCCTGTCACAATATTCAGATTTTTTTCTTGGCATTTAACATCTGCATAAGTGTATGGGTATTGGAATTAATAAATGGGTAAGATTTCTTATTTATGTAATGTATCTAACTTTATTTTTATGTAAATTATTATGAGAGGGGTGCCCTTTTATTTTTGCTTGAGCACCTGGCCCCCACAACGTGCACAGCGCTGCTGGTAATCCTCTGTGACCACTATTACAACATAACTCTACGTTACACAGTGTTGACAGATCATGTATAATATACATTATTATTTACAATATATTGAAAGATAAATAATCCAAACCTTTAACAATTGTCTGACAGTGAAACTTCTCAACTGAAAAGATCCCTGTTCCTCCTGTAAATGGCCAACTGGGGTCACTGGTGATTTTTGTGTGCTAATGCTGTTAGCTTGTTCGCCGCAGGTCAAACCGGCTTTATTTGGAAACCTTACCGTTTTCTGCGTTTTGTCAAGGGACTTTGACCGCCCTGTCATACCCCGTCAGAGGGAAAAAAAAAAATAATCTGATCTATTCATGTCCTCTGTGGTGCAACAGCCAGAAAAGAAAAAAAAAAAAAAAAAAGCAGATACACTTGTTTTGCCTTGTCCAACTACTTTACAGTTGTACTTATAGACGCTGGTTTGTAGAAGCAATCGTGTTTGCAGCCTGGTACAAATACGTTTAGTCCCTATTAATAATTTCACCTTTTGTGACAACTGTACAAGGGTTAATTTTCAGAAAATGGTTCTGTGATTTTCTTTTCTAACAGGTGAAAATTAGTTTTACGTAGATCTGGTGCAAAAGAGTCTTTTTGGAGTCTGTTTAGTTTCTGTGGTTCCAAAGTTCCTGCAACTTTTTAGTCCCCATTAATGAAACAGTCTTGATCATTTAACTGTTCATGTGTCTTGTATCATTGCTGTCACCTTGGAGAACACACGAGTATGTGACCATATCAAAATAATGGCAAAACTATGAAAATAGTTGTAATAAGTTGAAAGAAACTGGAATGGTCCTTTCATTCCATCTCTCCCTCTATCATCAATTCTCTCTCCTTCACTTTCGTGGGGAAGTTTATCCAATTAACTGAGGATGGGAAGAGGCAGTCCATGCTTTTTCTCCCTGGGGTGCTGGGACCCCGCCCTCCCAGCGGGAGGTGTGATTGGGTTGTCTGGGCGTTCCAGCCGCGCGCCCAAGTAGAAAGAGGCGAGATGGAGGGGATCATTGGCCATCGATACCCAATTATGTGACTGGAGGGGGTGCCACTAGCTCTCAATGATGGCCCAGCCTGGGGTATGTGGGCTTCTCTTTCCTTTATGTGTGATGATAAATTGTTTTGCTGGAGGATTATGGTCAATGTAATTATGTCCAATGACGGCGAGCCACAGAAGGAATCAAGCTGTGAGGTTCTTATTGAAGAACTGGACTCAATTTAGGGGCCTTGATTGCGACACATTCATATGGTAATTTCACTAAAAGCCTTTGCAGCATGTAGACGATACACCAGAAAGTGATAGGGAGTATATCATAGGGTCATCCTATAATCTAGATCTAGACCATTTACTGACTGTATGTGACTCTAAAATGTATTGTTCAACGTTTTTATACATGATGCTCATTTGTTTTGTTGTACAATAATGACTTTTTAGAGTCAAGAATGATTCTAAAGTGTAACTCTTGTTGTCTTATTAAATAATTATAATGTTTACTTTACATATATATAAAATGATTTATTATCTTTAAATCACGTTGAAATCATGAACCAATGAAACACATTATACTTCAGTTGTATCATGAAACAGAGTTGTGTACCGCCACACTACACAGATCACAGGTATAGGAATGAAATTGTGAATTGCATTGGTATGTAATAGACTGTACACCGGTCTGCCATAACATTATGACCTGCCTAATATTGTGTAGATCCCCTTTTTGCCACCAAAACAGCCCTGACCCTGGAGGCCTGGACTCCTCTAGACTTCTGAAGCTGAGCTGTGGTATCTAGACCAAGACCATAGCAGCAGATCCTTTAAGTCCTGAAGTTGTGAGGTGAAGCCTCCATGGATCAGACTTGTTGGTCCAGCTCATCCCACAGATGCTGGATCGGACTGAGATCTGGGGAATTTGGAGCCAAGTCAACACCTTGAACTGGTTGTTGTTCCTCAAAGCTCCTGAACCATTGTTGCAGTGACAGGGAGCATTATCCTGCTGAAAGAGACCATTGTAGGATCTTCTGGTGGTGGACAGGGGTCAGCATGGACACCCTGACCGGTCTGAGGCTACACAGCCCCATACACAACAAACTGATGCTCTGTGTTCTGACACCTTTCTATCAGAACCAGCATGAACTTCTTCATCAGTCTGAGCTACAGTAGCTCTTCTGTTGGATCAGACCACACGGTCCAGCCTTCACTCCCCACCACCATCACTGAGCCTTGACCCCTGACCCTGTCTGTGGTCCAGTGGTTTTCCCTCCTTGGACCACTTCCGGTAGGAACATCCCACAGAGCTGCAGTGTTGGAGAAGCTCTGACTCAGTCGTCACATCACAGTCTGGTCCTTGTCAAAGTCCCTCACATCCTCACACTTGACCATTTTTCCTGTTTCAACACATCAACTTCAGGACTAGTTTGTTGTTTATGACAAATTTATAACAAAACTCAGTAAAACCATGTGTGTGCATGTTCCTCCAGTTCTCCTGGCCTACCTCATCCAAACAACTTGCTGTCAATCAGTAGAAGTTGGTTTTTGAATGGATACATTACAGACAGAGGTTCTGGGAGCCAGCTCCTTGTGGCCCTCAGTGGGATTACACATCACTGACACTGTCTTCACTTTGAACTCTGATGAGTTCACTTCCCTTTTCTTTCACAGTCTTTGGAAAAAATTGACCCTTTCACAACATGAAAACCATGGTCTCCCAGAATGTCTCCACTGTGATTCATTCAAATTCAAATTCAAGTTGTAAAACAGTCCTGAAGAGCCTAAACCTTGTGTGTAAATAGAAATATTAGCTATTCGCACTGGTTGCAAAGCGAAAATAGCATCTGGCTTAACTTTATTTACCAGCGACAAACATTCTGTTTTTAACCTTTGGAATTTACTATGAAATGTATTTGAACACTGTAAATGAACAAGTAACTGCTGATATCATCCACATACTCATTCACGCCTCCACATGTCATTTGTAGACTGAGCTACACGCACGACTCCAGTATTGCAGGATGGCGAAGGTAAACTTCATTAGGAGTGGGGTTGACATGTATGGCCTCCAGGCTTCCACCACAATAATTAACTCAAGGATTTTTTCCTTAGCTCCAGTCTCTCTGATCCAGGTCGGTACTGACAACCTTACACCCCCCTGCCCCTCCTTCATCTGCCATATACAGGTCACAGACGGCGGCCCGGCACCCTGAGGTGTCCTGTAAATGCGCCTGTGGAGTGATGGGCGGGCGTCCCTCGATGCCACATTCATTTGCACATCAAGAAGGCAGAGGAGGAAGCTTTGACCCAATTAACGCTGAGGAAAACAGATTAAATAAAGTCTGCTGCCTTTACTCCTGGACATCCACTGTGACTGTACGTGTGTGAGAGTGTGTACATGGATGACGAGGTTGTGCAAAGGCCACATGATGGAACTAACACAGCTCTCAGCCAATCACGGGAGGTGTGGAGAGCAGAGGAACTATTGCCATGTGACACTGGCACTGCCGTTAAACCTAGGCTTAAAACTGAGACCTGTACTCAAGATTCAGCTCGACTGAGCCCAACTGGGGTCCTTGCTGAGATTCAAAGTTGAAATAGGTTAATGTCATGACTCCTGATCATCATTTAAAGCCAGAATGTATGGTAGCATATGTAAGTATATAAGTATATTATATATAATAAAATATAATATATTATTATGACATAACATTTCAAATGTAAATTATTATGTGATGTAAATAATACATGTTATTCTGGCGAAACACTAAGATTATGTTTACAGATATTTCATACATATATGATTATATTTATAAGTACATCATTGATGTGCACTGTACTCTACTTTTACACAAAAGACACAAACAAAAATACACGCACACAAATCTCTTAGATGTATACTATACTGATGATCATTTGCACATCTGTAAATGTATGACTCTAACCTTCATGTTGTGCTTGCATGTGTTGTGCAGAGTCACTTATAAAAAAGAGGAAGTGTTTCCAGGGGACACAAGATAGTGACGAACCTGACTGGGACATATTTGTTGTTGAGTGATTTGTAACTTTTGCAGTTTGTGTGTCCCCTGGAAACACTTTGATTGTATTGCGAGTACTTTGTAGCACATTTGTGTATTTGGTTTGCGTTGAGTCAAACTGATGAAGGTGTTTTCTGAGTTTGGTTTGCGTGTGTCATCGGCTTGCATGTGTTTGTTATGCGTTGCAGCATATTGAGCTTCAGGGCCACTGTATTTCAAGATTAACGGCCGCAGTAATTATTGGGAGAACGTCGTTTCAGTGAAGGATTTCTCTCTTGAATCGCTGGGGATTTTAAGACGCTCGTACTTCATTCGCATTACCTTCCCTACATCTCTTCCCCCACTTCCTGCTTTGCGTGGTGTGCTTCATTTGAGGATTGCTGACACGGTCGCAGAAAGGCAGAGAGACATGAACTTGAATCCCCGGGTTTTGTGCAGACCTGCCAGCCTCAGGTTCAGATCTCAGATGGTGTGAGAGAGAGAGAGAGAGAGAGAGAGAGAGAGAGGAGTGGGAGGTTAAAGAGAGAATGCAGAGAGAGTCACAGAGAGCAGGAGGGAGGGGAAGGGTGACGGAGGAAAACAAGAAAAGAAAGAGCTGGAGAATGTAGCACAGAAGTTGACAGGGATGAAGGAGGGAGGGAGGGAAAGAGGTGGAGTGATTTCTCTGGGCTCCATGCCTTGTTAGATCTATCATCCCTTTAATTAATAGTGTTTTTAGGAAGACGTCTGAACTGTGTCATTTCCATTATTGGAAAACCCAACGCGATTAATGAATAATTTTCATTTTTGATCCATTATATCATGCTAGTTGATCTCCTCTTTTCCGCACTGCTGAGTGATAGCATCGTTTTCTGCCCCTCGATCAAATTTAATTTGGCCCCCCTATTATATTACACTGTTGCGACTGAAGTGTCAATTTTTGTCAGGCAATTAGAAGCTATAACCTGTGAAGCTAAGTTTGATAGGCATTGTAATTGGATTGTTTCAGCAATAGCTTGAAACGCTTTTAGCTTTTCTTCATCTCTACCTGCCCTTCCCCGCCCTCCCCTGAAGTTCTCATCTGGTTGTGATTTTTGATAGGGCCTCGGCCTATATGTCGAACTTCAGAGCAAACAAAAGATAAGAGGCGAACAGAGAGGGTGAGGGGTTGGGGTGGGGGGGGCGGAGTGGGTGCTTCCTTGCCTGCACAGAAAGCGCGGCTCCGTGTGGATGTGTGCCATGTGGTTCCACTTTTTCCCGCCGCCATTGCAGGTATTTGTCTGTTTTTGACCCTGTCGTCGCTTCACTTTTTCAAGATGCCACATTAGAGAGCTTTTCTACTTTTCAGCTGACAGAGGGAGTGAAGGGGCCTCGGAAACTTGAAACGTGACGGGGTGGGGG
>CM076661.1:21659059-21722471 GCA_038496675.1 Rachycentron canadum
TGTGTTGTTGCTCCAAGGCACGTGAAAAATAGCAGGAGTGACAGATGAGTTGTGGAACGTGGATGGAGGGAGACAGGCAGCAAAATGCAAAGGGAGGATCCGTAGTCCGGCGACTTTAATGGAGAACAGAGAAATGATTCTTCAGACTGACACTTGACGTTGGTTTGTTAATTTATCTGCGGCTGCTCAGACGAGCGGAGCTGAATGGAAACGTTCGCACGACACCGGAGCCTGAGGAAGCAGCTCCACCTCCATCTTGAAAGTGTGAGGGTGGAACACAAGCCTGAGCTGTGTGCTCTCCTTCTTAAATGCGTCTCAGTTTCACCTTGACTCCACGGACAGGCGTTCTTTCATCAGAGTTTCCCGTCTCCAGAACAACCACAGGCTGTGAACAGCAAGCTTTTTTTTTTCTTTTTTTTTAGCTGATGAAGCTCCTCCGCGCACGTTACCTCGACCAAACAATCAGACTGACTAAACGTATCGCAAACGTTACTTTGCAGGCCAGCGAGTTAATGAGGCGGTCAGCCGTGGCACATTGAACAGCTTAAACATGTCCCCATGTGTCAATGTGTCTCATAGTAGACTTTCTATGAGAGGGATGGGAGTGATGGGAGAGAGTCTCATATTTACCAATTTGTTCACACCATTGAGAAAGTTTTTCACATGAGGGTTTTTTTTTTTTTCTCTGTTTCCGACTATGAGTCAGGGGTCCCACACAAACCATAATTGAATAGCTTAAGGTTCTATTAAAATAGTTTCCCTCTTCACACAAGACGCAGCCTCTGTGTCTGGGTCCTTCCTGCTGGAAAAAAAAGGGGAAGTCATGTGCATCTGTGCACCAATCAGGACTTAGCAGCATTTGAATCTTCACGAGGTCGATGCTGAAGAGCCTCAAACCTTCATTCTCTCTACTGACCATCAGGGGGCGACTCCACTGGTTGTTAAAGAAGTCAGATTGTATTGAAGTCTATGTGAAAATGGCCCTATTTGATTTATTGGCTCAGTAAACGTTTTCCTAATGAGTTTATGGTCTCAGTCTCTAGTTTCAAGTCTTCTTCAATACATCATGATTTTTTAAATGATGGTCCCATTTAGAGGAAAATAGACCATAAACAGGGTATGCATCAGGGCATGGCTGCTATGTGATTGACAGACCACAGTACCATGTGAGGATAGGGTACAGAGCAGGTCAGCTCCACCCCTCACTCCTCCTCAGCTCCACCTTCTCCTCCGAATGTGGTTTCTTCAAGATGGCGACGGACAAATAACAAGGTTTCACAGCGGCAGCTCACAAACCAATGGGTGGCGTCAAGGTGGGCTGACACTTGATGTTTCCAGACTAAGGTCACTGTCACGTGATCGAACCACATGCACGCAGTCCTGATGAAGCAGTATCTCACACCTGGTTCAAAGTGCAACACATGTATCTTTGCTAGTTTCAGGCCGATGCAGTTCATCTTCCTGTCCAGACTTAAGTGCACTGTGATCTTGAGACAGTCGAAGGTTTGACAAAAACCTGGTCTGGAGTCAGTGTCACAGAATTTCATTGTTATTTTCACTGAACATTGTCAAGAGAGTATAACATGCCTATGTAGGTGGCCACACGATGTGCAAACACAAAGCCTGTTACACAAAAGCAGAGTGCGCCACAGTGTTTCCCATTCATCACCCAGACTAAGTGTGTCCACGACATTTTCATGAGGAACAGAAGATTTATTCACGTCTCATCATATAACAAAAACACGATTTGTGCTGTTACTCCTCTGTAAAACCGGGCTGTATATGGAAGACTTCACTGAGGCCTTTCCTTCCACTCAGGACTCAGAGCTGCTGAGTGTGTGTGTGTGTGTGTGTGTGTGTGTGTTTGTGTCAGGACTGGACTCACCGGTCAGTCACTGTCTGTGATCAACTCACTGATTCTGTGTGATACACGGATGCATTACAATAATCGCAGAAGGTGCAAATGCGCCTGAATTTTAAAGGGAAAGGGAGATGATTGATCCGATTGGTTTATTACATGTTACACCCAAAACACTCCCGTGATTCGTGAAGAGATTAGGTTTAACCCATAGACTGTATATGGAACTGGACTGCTGAAGAGCCTTAACCCTTCATTCTCTCTAATGACCATCAGGGGGCGACTCCACTGGTTGTTAAAGAAGTCAGATTGTATTGAAGTCTATGGGAAAATGTCCCTACTTCTCCCTTGATTTATTAGCTCAGTAAACGTTTTCCTAATGAGTTTATGGTCTCAGTCTCTAGTTTCAAGTCTTCAATACAACATGATGTTCATTTTTTAAATGATGGTCCATTTAGAGGAAAACAGACCAGAAAGCAGGGGATGAATTTGGACTGTTAAAATAGAGCCCTGAGAGTTTCTTAATGTAACATAACGGGAATGTAACAAAGCCACTTCTTACAAAATGCTAACTGTGCTTAGCTTCTAAGCTGCCGTTAGCAGCGCGGGTTTGTTGACTTTGTGTCATGTCTCCCTGCCTGTTCAGCTGTCAATCAAACACGTGCACCATCCCGACTGCGCGGAGGCTCAGAGGCTGAAGCTACAAATCTGATCAATCTCCACAGAGCTTTCTTCTTCACTGCAATCATAAAAAAA
Source organism: Rachycentron canadum (assembly GCA_038496675.1). Classification (NCBI taxonomy): domain Eukaryota; kingdom Metazoa; phylum Chordata; class Actinopteri; order Carangiformes; family Rachycentridae; genus Rachycentron; species Rachycentron canadum. The sequence goes on from CM076661.1 coordinate 21,661,674, forward strand.
ATATTAAGAGACTTGACTCGACTTTCAGGAGATCGCGTGAGCAGCGGGAGGTCAGACCACGACTCCGGGTACAGGCCTTGAAGGAGCAGGAAGCCGTCGGCTTCAAACAAATAAGAAAACAAGAGAAGGCAGGAAGACAAGAAACAGGGCGTCGTGTGTGAACCCCGGTTCTGCCGACCTTTCATCGTCGTCAGCGTGCTCAGTGGGGACGCCGCCTTTCATAAGTGACACCTTGTGCTGTCATAGTGGGGGTTGCAGTGCGTTTGAACGTCTGTTGTCTGAAGGCAGGAGTGGGAGAGAGGAAGCTCTGGTTGGGCTGCAGCGACGGTGGTGGTGGTGGTGGGTTGGGGTGGGGGCACGAGTGCTTGGGAGGAGGAGAGGGAGCAGAGCTGTGCCCCCAATGTGGCAAAACTTCCTGCTTTGTTTACGGGGAGGTAATTGGGACGCTAAGCCTGCCGGGGTGAGCCACCCGAGCCTCCCATTTTCTCTCTCTGTCATTCTCTCAGAGCGACTGTGGCAGCTCTGACACATCATGGCCGCCACCGCCACTGCCGCCGCCGCCGCCGCTCACCCCTGTGGCTTCCTCTCTCTCTCATGATTTCCTGTTTCCTGTGCCTGCTCCCTGCCTCGCCCACCCACCGGCGCCTGTGGCCTGGCAGTGGCGGAGGCGTGGCCACCAGAGGAGAAGACGGTTGAAGTGAACAGGAAGACGCTGACAGGGAGGGTGGCAGGCTGCCCTCCCCCATGTTACCCCCCCTTCATACCACCCTCCTCCTCCTCTTCCTCACCTCAGCTGCACACAGCGAAAACAGGAAAGTAGTTCTCTTTCTTTGAATCTACAGCTGCACGTTAAATCTTCTTCTACCTTTATCTGAAAAAGTTGAACTTTAACTTATAGAAAAAAAAAAGTCTCAGAACTTTGTGTTCATGAAGTGTAATTGCTCAAATTGCTGTTCACGATAAGTATCGATTTTCATTAGCGTGAATTAATTATCCGTTTAAAAAAACAAAGGTGGCAGCAGATGTTGCTTGTTTTGGGGGGGTAGATCCATCATACTGCAGCTACGTATGGAAGAATGCTTTCTACACCTTCCTCCCAGTGTAATTATCGTCATACATCGGATTCCTGGATTGATTTAAATCACTTAAAGGCGTCGTCCTCGACAGGCGACGGTTGACTCCAGCTGCGTGTGAAACTCCTGAGAGGATAAAATCACAAACATAGATACAAACACACATGGAGGCGTCCACTAGGCTGGTGTGTCTGTGTGTGTGTGTGTGTGGGATGGAGGATGGGGGAGGGGGTTGCTCCCCTCAATTAACATCCCTGTAAACAAGGCCGACAAAGGCCAGATTTGAATAACGGTGCATTTGCACCGAGGAAGTTGCCAATTATTTGGGAGTCGAGCGTTCGTGGCGACGCGTCTCCTTATTTAACATCAGAAGAAGAAGAGTCACATGCAACTCCTGCCTGCAGCACACACACACACACACACACACACACACAGCTCACATCACATCACACTGATAATCCCAGCAGCCTTAAATAATTTATCAAGTGAGGATTTTCCTTAAAATAAATGACTTTGTTTTCGAATGGAGCTTTTCACTTATCATATGTGAATAATGACGAGAATAAATAAAGCTGGAAAAACAAAGAACAGATCATTCACATCACAAAAAAATCACACACACACACACTCTCACACACAGTTTTATGGCTCTCCTCTTCAGTTGTGTCTGCAGCTGATTGATTTAATTAGTTTAACATACATGTGCATAATTAATGCCACATATTAACAGCTCTAAATATATCTCAACCCATCTCGAGCGCACAATTATTTTCCAGCCGCAATCGAATAAGTCACACCATAAAAAATAAAAAAGAAGCACAATATTTCTTTATATTCTTGAAAACACTCCATTAAATATTAATAATTTACAGCAACGCTTTTGAAAGGAAATACAATATTTACGTTGGATGTAATTGGGCTGTTTTCAGAGATTTGAAGGATGCGAGCAGAGGACACTGAGTGAGGATTGTAAGATCAGATACATCATTTCACTCAGTTCACTCACATGTTTACGAGTGTTTGTCCTGCCCCTGATTTCCGTTTGACCTTGTGCTCCTGCTGCTGGTTGCAGTGTCAGTGTTTTCTTCAGCAGCAGCGCAAACCGCACCTCAGAACAACCCGCACAAGTCTCGATTTGTCACTTTCCACCCAGTCTTCGTCTTTGCTCACTTCCTCCTCTTCTTCTTCTTCTTCTTCTTCTTTTTTTTCCTCCTCCTCTTCCTCCTCCTTCTCCTATTCTCTAATTGATGGAATCTCCCTGAATCACCAGGGTGCTATAGGCATGCATGGTTAATTGTTAATGCAAAAAAAAAAAAAATAATCAAAAAACACTGATCTTTGTCTGAGGCAAAAAAAAAAAAAAAAAAGAAAAAAGTCAGCCGGGAGTGTGGAATTAGGAAAGATGTCTGTCAGGCAGCCTCGTTTTTAAAGTAAAACACAAATAAGAGAACATGCATTTAGAACTTAACCTCCTTCCTTTCCTGCCCCCCCAACACCCTCCTCCACCCATCCTCGCCCAAAAATCAGAGAGAATTCAGCCGGCCGTGTTTCGCGGTTGAGGATAAGCACCGTGGTTAAGGTTTTGCTGATTTTCATGTAATGACTGGCAGCCGTAACACCTGGCACTGTGAAATCCAGAAATTAGTACACTCCGGGGAAACAAATTGCTTTGTTGATGCAGAACGTTATAGAGCTGGGGAAAAAAAAAAAAAAAAAAAAAGCATCGGTTCGACGTTGGCTGTGGAAGCACTTGCGTGCATGTTTTATTTTTCATAACTTTTTTTTTTTTTTTTTAAATTTATTTATTTTTTTGTCCAACCAAAACGACACACGACTTGATGCGCACCAAAGTATTTTGACGCTGACCAAGAGACTGCGGCTGCTTTTTCTTTGTTCTACAAAGTACGAGTTTTGGAGACACCTCACAAACTAGTGTTTATGACTCATACAAGGAAATATAGTGGTAATTATAATTATCCCCATTCAACTGGAGCCTTTCTGGCCTGACTCCTCAATCAATTTCAGTCTAGTGTTTATCTGCTCTGTGGAGGGACTGAATTCCTCCTATTATTCATTTTTAGCCTGGAATATCATTTTCTGTGTTTGACAGTCAATCAGCCACAACTGTTGACTTTAGGAGGATGGATTTCTGACAATAAAAAAAATCAGTATGAGTTGTTTCTACTGTGTGCATCCAGCAAAATGTCAAAACTTGTATCTGCTAAATAAAAAAAAAAAAAAATTTTAAAATTCACACAATCTGAAAATGTTTTAAATGCTTCAAAGATCAAAAATAGTGTAACACTGGTTCCTCATAGCATTAAATATAAATATCCAACATTTCATTTCTGGCTCATCTTTAATGTCCCCTCTCTTCGTAGGTCAAAACATCTTACCACTCCGCCAACAACACTAACTTAACCGAGGGGAGAATACAGTTCCAAATCTTAACTACGGAGCACAATGCGTTATTTGTACTGTATCCATTTTTTTCCCCCCCAATTCTCTGACTAAACCTAAAGGAAAAATAAAGTCATGTATAAAAAAACCTCACAGCAGGATCATTTCCTAAACACATAGAGAGGTATAATTGCATTACCAATATTCAAAATCAACAAAATGTGTTTTTCCCTGCAAAGAATGTTCAGATGTGTGCAGATGTTCTAAAGTTCATGAGTGAAAAAAAGAAAAATATATATCTCATTTATTATCTAATATTATTATTTATATGTATTGATATTACATGACTCTTAAAGCTACTCAGCTAAAGCAGATGAATCTTTCTTCAATCAGTGTTTCTCAGTTGCAGAGAAATGTCTGTCTTAGCTGAAAGTTAGTCCCATGTAAATGGAAGTTTTATCAGTGCAGTGTGACCTCCCCCCCAGGTCGATGAGGAAAAAAATATAGTGAAAATACTAAAAATAAAAAGTACTTCATAATTCCTTTCCATTCTCCTGATCCTGTTGTACTTTTTCAAATTAAGATTTTAAACATACATTAAAATTAGTATCACCTAATGCAGCACTAATACTGATATAATACAGTTAGATGTTCTAAGACTCACAAAGCCATTTCTCTGCACTTGAATTTTTGATGCTTTAATTACATTTTTCTAATTATATGCATCTAAATAATTCTTCCAGCTTTGGCCTTGTTTCTGTAAACCTTAATCCTTCCCTCTGACACAGCTTCAAAACACTGAAACCACCATTTAAAAAAAAAAAAAAATCAGCTGGGTGCACATGTATCGGTGCAAAAGTTAGTTAAATCTCTGCGTGTCTTTGACCCTTTCCTTGGTGACGTCTGACGCAGGGGAGCCAAGCTGATTCCACTCCTCCCAGAAGTCCTTTCCCTTCCAAGGCGAGCAGCGACGACGGCACATTTTAGCAGAGGATAGAGATCTCTCCCTCCGCCGAGGCATCTTCTTATCCTGTCAATCAGCGGCCCGCCTCCAACCCGGCTCTGCGCGGGGCTGAGCAGCTTGGCAGAGATGCAGGGTGATGATGAGAACTTGTCGCAGCCTAGCAGGGTTTCCTCCTCATCAAGCTCAGAACAAAGGGTGCAGTGGGGAGGGGGGGGCCCGGTCCGCTCGGCTGCTCTAAATACAGCCTGCAACATGCCCCAGCCAACTGCTTAACATACTCTTGCTTTTAGATGCAGACGTGAAAATAGAAGTGAGGATGCTGGAGTTTGGGTGGATCAGAGGGGGTAAAAGTCGGGATGTTGGACTTAGGCAGTTACAGGAAAAGAGTTTAGTTGTGTGTCCATGTTGGATGAAGTGGTTTAACATGAGCTACGGCACTGTGGGTGGATCAGACCTTCATGAAACCCTGCTGCATTATAAACATATAAGGAAGGCAGAGGATCTGTGTGTTGTTTTGAAATGTAGGTCAAGACTTTTAAGACGCGATGCAGTAAAGACAGCAGAAAATAACCCGAATATATAGACAACTCAGTAGCTGAGCATTAAATGTAAAGGTCCATGTAGTTTAAAGGTAAACGTTCTTGTCTTCTCTGATTGTAAAGCAGGTCTAGGTGCTTGTTACACTCTTCCCCTCCTCTGCTGACGCTGTCTGGCCCAGGAGGAGGAGTCTCAAACTCGCTGTCTCTCATACAGCTGCCAGTCACTGCCTCAGAAGCGATTTTGGGTTATTTGTCTTCTTTTTGTTAAAGGCGTCACTGATGAGTCCCGCAGTCCTCTTTTCGTGGCTTTTTTCTGTTAGTCAGGTTAGGGTTCCCTTTGGATTAGTTTAGAGGGAAGACACCAAATCCTACAACCCTTTGTGGGTGGGCCTGCTGGCTTCCCTTCTTTTGGCTGGCCCATCAGACTTTTGTTTTTCTGGGTTGTATAGTTACGGTCATTAGTTTTCTGTATTTAGAAAAAAGTCCACACACCGCCTGTATTCAGAGGCTGAGCTTTAAAACCAGCCGTCAGGACGGCTGGAACTTTGTGATGTCACAACAGAGCGGGTACCACCCTCAGCCACGCCCCCAAACCCAGACACCTGGACCCACCATCCAACCTAGCAGAAGCGTTTACATGAAATCTGCTATATTTTTCTCAGTTAACTCAGAAAGCAGGCTCAGATCCTCTCCTCTGATTGGCTGACCGACCTGTTGTTCCTAGAGCTCCAGAGCTCAGCCTGAGAGAGGAGATGAGAATCTGCACCAAGACGGTTTTTGGTTCTTAAAACCACAAATATGTTTTCTCATGATAACACTGCAGATGAAGCACAGAAGAATATCAATATATGGGACCTTTCATTTAACCTGAGAGTGACTCTGTAGGGATGGCACGGGTTTAGAATGAGAGTTAATGTGCACACTGCTCAGAGGTGTCAGAGTGAATGTGCTTGAGTCTGCTGGAATAGACACTTTGCCCCACAATGCATCGGGGGGGGGGGATGGAGGATCTGTCCTGACTGGAAAACCTCAGAAAAAAAAGTCAGTGTTGAAACAAAGTGCTTTCTCTTGTTAAGGTTGTGCCCCAATTCCTCTATTAGCTAAAAGAGCACACTATGACAGTATGCACACACTATGTACACACTAAAGGTCCCGAGCGGCCCTGATCCCTGTGCCTCTGTTTGAGCACCATCTGCAGTGTGGTTATAGTCTCTTCAGTGGGGACTAACATTTTCTAAAAGAACTGAATCCCCGTCATTTTTGCTGAGTCAGGCTTCTGAAGCATCACAAGCAGCTGCTGTAGCTTAAGTTTAGACTGAGTGTTACCACGGCAACGGACTTTGGCCCCCGTCTCTAACACTAAAGACGAAGTCACTTCATGGTCAGTATCAAAAGCAGGAATGATTAAATCATTGCACATAAGGACGAGTGAGAAAATACAAACCCGCGTTTGAATGTTTTTGGCTTCACCCTCCACCGTGTTTTCACGGCACTGATTTGTAGATTTGAGTCCCTGGTCTACTTCAGACCTGCACAACATGCATGTAGCCGTGTCTGCGTATGTAGACCTGTTTGTTTTGCCGACTGTCCACCTCACACAAATGAGCAGCTGACAAAGCTCTGCTCATATGGCCCCAGAGCTGGATCACCAAAGGGGCAGAGTGGGTAACAACATGAGGGCCCATCAGGGTATGGGAAGGCAATACATCTGCACTGGTTTTGGGGGGCTGGTCCCACACAAACCAAACCAATCAAGACCTGAATACTTCCTCTGAGCTCCTGTGTCTGTGAGGTTGTTGATGCAGTGGATATATAATTGCACAGTGACTTGAAGTCAATCATAAGTAGGACTAATAAATCCATCCAGTGAAATACATACAAAACATACAGAGGGCACAGCATCAAGCCTTCAAGCCTCCAATGGAGCAGCGGCACATTTCCAGATCTCAGCATCTGATTATGTGTGTGTTAATGTTACTGTGAGAGGGGACGGCCAAGACTAGGAAAATAACACCTACACTGTGATAAACTGGAACTAATATTTTAGAGTTGCATTTATTCCAGTTGTCACCGTGCCCGCATGACAAAAAAAGATAAACACAATCTATCTTTTTAATCTAATATTCTAATTTTAATTCTGTGTTTGGTCTCCACCTGCTCCTCTGGGAAATATCTAGCTCTGTAGCTGCTAAGGGATGTGTTTGCTACTGGACAGTGGATTATACAGGCTGTTAAATCAAAACAATTCATCACAAGAGCGGAGATGACGGTCACTGCCAGCAACCACTTTCCCATGACACATAATCATGTGACACATTTTTAATGTAAAAAAAAAAAACTTTTCCTTAGCGTCCCCCTGTCACGGTCCGGGGGTTTAAACGCGCCCCCGCCGCCTCATCTGCAAGGTGACAAAAGAGCAGAGCAACAACAACACGTTAAAGTCCATCATCTCATCCTCTCCGTCCTGCTGCTAATGTAGGGGGGCATCGCTAAACGGCCCAGCCCAACTTTGGACATCACATCTGTTAAACTGTCAAAAAGCATTCACTATATACACACAGAAACAAACACACACACACACACCTCCCTCTCCCCTCCAGCAGTCTAATTGCTGCCTCGCCTTGTTCCAGGCCTGTCTGTCTTTGCCCTGGGCTTAGGGGTGGGGGTGGGTTACCTCTTCGTCCCCACTCTCTCTCCCTCTCTGTGTATTTTCCTCTATGTCTCTCTCTCTCCAGGGCAGCACGTCACATCTGTTTACATCTGTCCGACGAGCACTGGAGGAAAGAGAGATCAAGTGTCGTGTGCCAAACAGACATCTATGCTAATCTGGACGCAAACGTAAGTCTGAATGGAGCCGAAGCACCGGCCTACCATGCACACACACACACACACACTTGCTCACACGTCGCATCGGCTGTGCTGATCATCCCCATTACGGCCCCCATGCTTCAGCGCTTGTTTCCATCTACATCACATTGATTTACATGAAATGCACATAAACAGGTCACTGGATGATGCCACTTCTCTTTTTTCTGCTGTTAGTCCAATACGACACACTTCCAAAGCATAATTAGATTACATTTGTACAATTAGAGACCGATCCAGTCAGCCACTGCCACAAACATGGGAGAGAACGTCACTTAGTAAAGCAGCACTCTGAGACATCGCGAAATCTTAGTGTAACGAAACCAAAAGTTTAATTTAATTGATTGATTTAATCAATAAAGTGCATCTCCAATCAATTGAATTGACTCACAGTTTAGTCTGCTACAGCCTGACTGGCTCTGGTAACTTTTGGTGGGTAATATTAGCTCATTTTAGAGAATAACAATATGTAACTGACATCGCCGAGTCTGGACACTTTCCTCGACATGATACTTTGCATTTTAGCACTTTTACCATTGTTGACCATTGAACGGCAAAGGATACTAACAAATAGTAAAATCGAAGACGGACTGAAACCATAATTTAGGTTGGGAAATGACTCCATCCCAGGGCCCATCACACTAAGTCCGTAGGCTAACGCCAACAGGTACCAGAGTATAGGTTTGGCCGCCAAGTTCATCTGAGAGTAAAAATATCCACTGACTAACCATCCATCCACTATCTATACTGCTTATCCTTCAGGGTCATGGGGGGCTGGAGCCAATCATGACATAGGAAGAGGGCAGGGTTCACCATGGGTAGGCCACCGGTCCATCACAGGGCCGACACATAGAGACAGACAACCGTTACACTCACGCTGACACCTACAGGCAATTCAGAGTCACCAGTTAACCTGCATGACTTTGGACTGTGGGAGGAAGCTGGAGAACCTGGAGAGAACCCACGCAGACGCAGGGAGCACATGCAGCTCACACAACACCACAAAGAAAAGGCCCCAGGCCCGGGAATTTGACCCCAGAACTTTCTTGCTGTGAGGTGACTGCTGTCGCGCCCTGTGACTGACTAATAACTATGAAAAATATTGTCATTCTTAGCATTTTATCTATTTTTTTTTAACCCATTGCAAGTGTTTACAGGAGAAGGTGGAGGCTCCGTGTGGACTATAGTCATAGCAGAACTATTTAAACATTAATATTTACATATATTTACATCAAATGACATCATGCCTATAGGCCAACAGAATATTAGGTGAAGGGCAGGAGCAAGGGCAAATCCTGCAGATTTCTGCAGATGCACATCGCAGTGAGTCACACTGTGAAATGTCCTGGTTCTCCCGATGGGCTGAGTGAAACCATCAGGAGAACACACACCAACGGGAGAAACCCGGTTAACAGTCAAATGAAACGAGACTACGACGTTCACAGGTTTTCATGATCAGTAACTGTTACATACGGCTGCAGGAGAAATCACATCTCCAAAATGACCAGATCATATCAGTCAGCATCTTCAGACTGTCCTCTGTCCTCTGTCCCACACTGTCCCACACTGTCACCATCAGGACCGAAAAATGCACATTTTGCCATCTGGGGTTCCTGGAGCTCTTCCCTTTAATTTCTATAAATCAGGCAACATGTTCTCCAAATTAAACAACAAAATATGTTGTTTGTAATTGAGCAACACATCCAGGCTTCGTCTGATCTGATGCTCCTGGCCGGATGACGGCGTCTCCCAGAGCTGCTACAAATGACTTTTGCCAATCTGTGCAAAAACTTTCATCACTGAGGTCAACACGGGCATTCAATTAAAATCCAAACAGGTCAAGTCAAGTGTTGCTTGACTTTCAGTGTGGTTTTTTTTTTTTTTTATGGTGAACTCCATCAGTATCAACCATCTTAATAAAAAAAAAAAAGTGTGTCACATGTTTTTAGAATTATAATAACTCTCAATAACTCAAATGTCCAGGTCCAGATAGGTTGATATCTGTGTCTGGATCAGGACCGTAGTTTGCCTATAAGTCACCTCTGTTACAGAGGAACCTTGTAGTTTGAGTTAAAAGTACTGTTTATCAGATCAATTTGTCAGATCAGTAATAACTAGTTGGTATTGAAGATGTCAGACCCTCCACTTCTTCAGGCACTCTCCCTCTCTCCCTCTCCCTCTCTCTTTATAATGACGGGGGTGGAGGCTGGTGTGTCGGCAGTGGGATACCAGGTGTGCTCCTTCAGGCACAACTACTTATACCTGATTTCAGGATCAGCTTGCCACCAGATCATAGACTCTGCGCAGTCAGTCATGTTCCAGCCATTTACCTACCCCAGCCTCTTGTATTGTCAATACAACTCTTTGTGGTTCACACTAACCTCCTGACCCCTGAGTGCTGCATTCGGGTTCCCAGACTAGCTCTGACAGGAGAACAACATTTCACCTTAACCTCTGACCGACAGGAGTCACTTTGAGCCAAAGCGAGAGGCTTAGGTATTAATAATAAACTGCTTCAGTGTCAGGGCCCAGGCGTCTGCCTCACTGTGAGTCTTGAAAGGGCAGAAGAATGTTTGACCTTTGCCCTTAACGGAGAAGCCCCATCATCCACAGTAACAGAGAGCAGAGCCAATCCATGATCTTACTCAGAGATAATGTTTCGTCAAAATGTCTGCAGTTTGTCAGCATCCACTGAAACAACCTGTGCTGCCAGTGTTTTGGGGAGGAAACCATGACCTGGTTCTCTGTGGCAGCACTGAATACAGATATTGTTAGAAACTGTTTGTCTTGTCCCTTTGCTTTCTCTGCTGCTTCATCAGGTCTACCTGTTAGTTTTCATAGTCGTCCACCCACCTCATCTCTCCGTTCCCCCACTGCCAACAGCTCAACTGCCCAACACTGGACTCACCCAAACAGGACCCACCCCCCCACCCCCCACATCCAGTTCTTATTACTCTGCAAATAAAGTGGTCCAACCTTATCTCCGTTTCTGTGTCTGTATTGTGGGTCCAGTCTAGCCCAACCATATCACAAACCATATCAGACATTACACAATCTCTTGTTTGTGAGTATTTATGTAAATGTTCCTTACACTAGAAACCAATGTTCAGTCAAAGCTTGTGTGTATATGACATTGTCCCTAGATAAAAACATTGTGAGGGAATATTTCTGTTTGTCGCGTTGTGCTTTACCTCGGTGTCTACATACTCCATCATCCGACAGGTTCCAATATGTGGCTAATTTAGCCAATTCTAATGAAAGACCATACACTTCGTAATGTCAAAGTGTTATTGGTCCCAGACGTGTAAAACTGACAGTGAGAGTTTTGATTCTAATGGTTGGAACAGTGAGGAAGAATTCAGAGTGCTGATACTTGAAGCCTTCAGCAGTTCAGCTGAACAAATGTTATTCCCTTTTCGTCTGAGCTAAATGTTCTTTCATCGGTTAACACGCCAGGTACAGTTTTTGCACAGATGGCAATTAAAATAGTTTGCTAGACCCGTCGGTGAGGGTCTTGCAAACAACTCTTTTATCACAAAGGAAGACAACACCATCAGCTAAGCTGGTATTGGATTAAAAAAATAAGTATGTGTTGTTAAAAAGAAAAAAAAAAAAGAAAAAGAAGTAGGAATGGTGAAGTTGGCCAGTGAGACGAGACAAGTAGCAAGAGTAAGTCTTATTTATATCTCTTTGTTGGAGCGCGTTCAAGGTGCTGGCAGATTGAAGGATCTGGTGGGCGGGAGAATCACATAGACGGGCGGCCTCGGTGTCATCTGCCCATACCCGCTGCCTCTCCATACATAACATCAGATTTCCAAACCACACCGTGCACATGCTGGTACAGCAGCAGCGGGATTCACATGAAGTGCTCATTTATGGGAGATTAAAAATGACCACAATCACGACAATTATAAGACGGAGGAATTCTTCATTATTACCAGTTTAAATATCTACAAACATTGTAAATGGTCATGGCTGAAGTCCTAACTATGACACTCTGCTGCTCCTCCAGAATTCATACAGTCCAGAAACACTTAGTTCATGTGTTATCTCAGACAGGGTCAGATAGGATTCAGACCATAAAGCACATAGCAGACACATCAGGAGTTACAAATATGTTATATTCTGTCATCAGGTGTTTATTAACCATTAATAAACAAAAGAAGGATGACTCTTAAGGAAATTATAGCCACATGGGGCACACGAGTGTTGTGAAATGTGTGATAAACCAGTAATGATGTGTTTACGTACCACGTATGTATGGTAAATGTAAATGTGCGTGCGGGGACTGAAATGAAGTCTGCTTGGTTAGTTCATGTTTCGTAGAGAGTCCTGTGGACACAGACATGTATCTATCAGGAAAGAAGCTACAATTGCATCGCATTGCATTGTGGGAAATGTTGAATTCCCATACCAGGGGATAAATGCATGGGGAGGCTGACTAACTCATTCAACATCTCCAAAACAGTTTATTAAGCAAAAAGTTCTAATTCCTTCTTTGCCTCACTTCTTTGATAATCAATACATTGTTCAGTCAATAGTATAAATACCCATCCCAATTTTCATATCACCTTCTTCATGTCAAGATGTTCAGGTTACACTGAATACACTGTGATAAATCATAACTAGCAAATTAAAACAGTTAAACATCTATAAATCAGTTTCTGCTTCTCATTGTCACGATTGCTAAATTTATTCCTTAGCATTTCAATTTTTCTTGGCTCAAACTTTGACAACACCAAGTTAAACATGCCACCAAAAAAATCCACAATGTGTAGCTATAAAAAAATAAATGTCCCTGAAATTTCCCTGAAGAAGAAGAAGAGAAGAGTAGCGGCAGCTACTGCGTCATTTCTACTGACGTCATGATGGAAATGTGCTGTAAAGGTGGATTTTCAGACGACTCGAGAGTCACTTAGAGCGCCACAATGCTGATGTTGAATTTCCTCTCCTCGTATCAAAGTCGTGCATTTTCTCCTTCACCTGCCAATGAGACTGTGTCGCTAACAATCGAGCCTGTGCTGTTTATTGTCACGGTGCAATCCTCTGCCACATTCCCAGGTGAAAAACTACCTCTGTGAGTGAAACAGATTTCCATAATGTAAATCAACGGTCCATCCATCTCTCCTATATCCTGCTTCCAGTCTGCAGTCCTCCCATCTCACTAAGAAACCCATTACTCTCTGCTCACGGTAACCCCGCGCACGAGATGTACAATTAAAACCTTATTTCTGCTGAAGGAAATTAGATTTAATGAACGGCAGGCTGGGCAACAACAGATGGTTCGTCTTATTGGAGGCACAAAGATAGACTGGGTGTTTGAACGCCTTCAGATCAAATGCCAGTGGTTATCAATTAGGAGTGGAGGTAAGCTCCTGACAACATGAAACAGAGCGGAGGCCTCGCTGCCGTGGCCCTCACCCCTCACTACTGGGAAAGGAGACGTTGCACTCACACTGTTGCTGGGAAGAGACGGAGCCTTTCCATATGCTGGTGTCAGAGACGCTGCACAGGCCCAGATGTTGCATAATGTCAAATGAGAGACTGTGGACTGCTAAATAAAAATTGAGTTTACGCGCATCCATCCGGTTATTTCCAGCGTAGCAGCCAGGTACGTCGGGGTGGAACATCCCTTTGCCATCACAGAGAAGCTGTTTTACATCAAATAAAGCCAGGGAGTTGAAGTTTTCCCACATTTACTTAGTATCCTACATGTATTCTTAATCAAATAAAAATTAAGAAAATAAGAATAATTAAAAAATGAAAATTTTGAGCACTTATGGGAGCGGCTACTTCCGTGCCGTCATTCTGCTTCAAAGAAAAAAGATAAATGATGATGCCATTAAAAGTGAACTAATTAAGGAAGGCTTCTTTTAAGAACTCATTAACTGCAACCTCATTTACATAATGATGCATATTAATTAAGTTTTAATGAATCTGAATTTCCAGCAAGCCGCATTTCTTTGGCTGTGGAACAAATTGAACAAATTATTTAAAAGTGTTCCTGAATCTACTTTTCACACCAAAGGGGAGAGAGAATGCAATCATTTGTAGAAAATCATATTCCCCCCCCCCCCCCCCTCCCCAGCCTGTGCCCATCTGTTAATTATTTTTAAATGTAATCATTTACCCTTTTGTTTTCAAAACCGCAGAGATTTTACTCCCTTCCAAACCAAACGGGGAGGTAAGGGCCCGGCGCTAAATATTGCATAGTGTGTAAAAGTCTGAAATGTGCGATGATGAGGCAGATGAAAGATTGTGTTTTTCTGCTTGTTGTCATGTGGGATGGGGAGCGCTCCACACTTTAGCGGGCTGCCTGTTTATTCGCTAATACGCAGCGAGTGTGAGTGGAGGGAGCGTGTGAGCCATCTCGCTTCGGGATCTGTACGTCTCATGTTACCCGTGCGCGCTGATAGTGACGAGTCATTATCTGAAGGTGTCAGCAGTTTGAATGACAAAGCATTAACAGCAGAGACGTCAGAACATTTGGGGAAGTCTCAGAGAGGAGGCGCCGCTGAAAGCTGTGCTGCTGGAGCAGTCGTACAAATTACAGTCACCGTGGCGTAGGAACTGTCAAGTGACATCTTTTGGTCGACCATTGTGAATGATGATAAATAGCTAAAACTTGGCCCTCTGACTTTTGTTTTGGTCAAAGTGGAAAACAAGTTTGAGGAAGTTTAAAAATGGGAAACTGTCACTGACAGACCGTAAGCCCGATTTCAGGCGCCTCAGAGTCGGACTGAGGGCCTGCTTTTCGATTTGAACTTAAGCTGCAGTGTCTTTACAGTGTGGTGCTTTGACAGGAGGGCGTTCTTCACCTCCGATTGGCTGAATCAGAGCAGTCAGCTGATTGAACACGCTAGAGCAGGTACTGTGTGCCGGTGTCACCTCTGTGCGTGCTAAACATGGAAACGTCACTGCTGCTTGCAGTGATGACATTCTGGTTGTCAACTTAAGTAAAAGGGCAAAACCACATTTTACACATTAAATCATCTTTAAAAGTGATGTTATAGGTTAAAAAAAAAAAAAACCCACTTTCATATAAAGTATCTTGTAACTGCAGCTTTTAAGTGAAGTGAAAAGTCAAACATTTCCCTCTAAAAGGAAGTGAAGCAGGACATTTAAGTACAAATAGCTCCAAATGGTTTCACTTTATAACATACAGTAAGTCTGCCCCTGCTGTTTTTAGTAACTCCCCTCCCATAAAAACCCATAGTTTGTCTGTGCAGCTTATTATGACCCACAGTGATGTTTTTTTTTTTTTTTTTGCTAGATGACCTCAGGTGGCCGATGACTACGCCAGGAGCAAAGGAGGACACCAGGTGACATTAACAAAGAGAGACAAAGAAGGAAGTAGATGGCATAAAGAGCAACAGAGGAGAAGGTCAGGTGATGTAACATAAAACATAAATTCCCATTTAAAACCTATTAAACCTATATCGACATTGTTTCTTTTATCAATGTGTTTATTACTGTAACCATGACAACCAAGGCCTGGTGTTTGGTACACTTCTATGGGTCGTAACAGAGAGTGTGTCAGCTGTGATATAAAAATACATTTTAACTGATATTTGATATTTGCATGTTTTCTACATCTCTGACATAATTGACATAAGCTGAACCAAGAATGTTGTATCCTTTGCAGTTGAGTCCAGTTTGTAGTTTTGGGCTGAAGAAGGAAAACTGACCTGATTTGAGGGCAAGCACGGTGGATCAGTGGTTCGGGCAGTTGCCTCACAGCAAGATGGGTTTGAACCAGGGGTCCGAGTTTTCGTGTTTTCCCGCTGCTGTGTGGGTGCCTGCTGGGTGCTATGTCCAGCCCTTGAGCCCTGCTGTTGACAGGAAACCAATTCAGTTGTGCTCACTTTTTGCATAAATAAGTCACCAGTATGTAATCACACTAAAATAGACCCAATGATACCTGTCAGTGGTTTCAGAATAGTACCCGTCTTTGTACGTTTTGGGCTAACAACAGCATTAACAGTTTACTCGTTGCGAGTTCAGCATCGAACTTGTGAAGTGGACGGCAACCGTCTTGTTTCGCTTCGATTTTAGTCAGCACGCTAAACGGGTAGCCACTCTCTGATACCAAGTCTCTGTAGCATCCCGACTGCCTTGAAGAAGCAGCGCCGCTCAGAGGGCATCTTATAACCTCAGGCGCTCGCAAAATCTGATAAGGGCCATTAATGCTAATACTGGCTATGTAGCAGTAGCATAACTGACAAATAGCTCCTTTAAGTCTCGTCACTACACAGAGACAACCCGACTCCACCTGACACTGAAATGAAAGCTACAGCCATCAATTCAGTGCCGATACTGATCTTAACGAACATTCCAAATACATTATCATTCATTTTCCTTTTCTTACTTTCCACTTTCAGTGTGTCAGAGTGATGTAAGATTTAAATTCCCGTGTTCCACCATTGTGTATCTGACGGTGGTGATTCAGATTAACAATATCAGACTCATATGAGCCATACGAAGCAGTAGACTGTATTTATCTCTGAGAGCGTGAAGGCAACAGCTGCTGCTATTTCTAATCTTCATGTGCTGTGTTTTCAAGCAGAAAAAAAAAAAAAAAATGCTACAAGCCCAGCCTTGTTTTTCCAGAGAGGGACACACACACACACACACACACACAGATACACACGCAGATACACACACACCTGTTTGGCAGGTTAGTTTGGGAATAGGTTCGAGCTCTGGAGATGGGAGCAGGACTCGGGGTCCTTCACAGATAGAGACAGGACGGAGCCACAGGAGGACGCTTGAACCAACAACAGCACAACACGAACAGTGCACTTCCTGTGTCGGCCATCCCAGAGGACGACTGGTGGAAGACTCTCTGAGGGCTTTCGAACCCACCCACTTGCCTCCACCACTACCTCCACCTCCTCTTCCTCCTCCCCCCCACTGTGAGCTGCAGTCCTCAATAGGAAAAAACAAAAAAAAAAAAACAAAAAGTCTTCGATGGCGTTGGCCGGGTACTTCTGACAGCAAGTGCCTACCTTGGGGGAGGTCAGAAGTCGTCGATTCATACGAGACAAGCTGGCGATGCGGTGTAACCAAAAATGGAAAGCAGATGTTCGTTAATTAGGGGAAATGTGACTGACAAGACTTGAGCGTCGAGGTACACGAGCTCGCCCGCCATCCAGCAGCTGTTGTTACCCGACTTCATTGTCAGTCTCGTACACAAGTCACAGCTTCCCGCCGAGCCGGGCCCAGACGCCCAGCACCCACAATTATCAAAATAGAATTAAGCTTGATTGAATCAAGCAGATTTTCCCTGAATATTTTTGGTGTTTTTGTCTGTGTTTGTGTGAATGAGCAGCTATACTCACACCACCTTCTGGACTTTTTTTTTTTTGCTTCCTCCTCCCTCTTTCCGCTCCTCTTTTTCTTCTCTCCTCCTGTCTCAGCTGCAGGAAAATGTTGCAAAAGACCGACATATTATCATTAAAAAGAAAGAAAATAACCAAAACAAAGAGATTTCTTATTTGTGGAAATCATACATTTTCCTGGATCACTTTCCTGATTTGAAAGAAATTTACATTTTCCTGGAAAACCTCTATTCAGGGCTAAGGATTTGATACATTTGTGTTTTTCCTTCTAAAGTTGTTATTTTCCACATCTTCAGAATCAGGAACCTCAGCTAATTACGTTTGTGACACAATAAAGACTATTTTTACTGTAATAGAGGATAGTAGCTCATAAAACAAGCAAAAAACTGACATTAAAAATGTCCTTATTCTAAAGTTAAAAACACTATAAACCATAATTACCAAAGGAAACTTCAACACAGAAAGTTACACACATGTGTTTGTGTTGTTCTAGAGCTGATCTGAAGTTTTTCTCTTTATCTGATCTGAGTTCTGCTCATTCTTTGGAGCAGTAATGATGAAAAATCAGCTCCAAAGCCTCTAATGCTCTAAATATCTTATTGTCAATGTCTCTCTGTCTTTATTCTGTCACTACAATAAACTCAGAGCAACTTCTCCTCACTCTGAGATCAGAAAAATACAGGATTGATCCCATTGACTTTGGCTACAAGCAGCTGACAGCTAAGCCTCTGAAGGAGACGCTCTGATTGGCTGTGACATCACCCACCGAAGCCAATAGGAGTGTCCCGCGTAGAGACGTGACTCTAGACGTCACTAGCAGAGATGGAGGATGAGAGTCATTTGATAAAAACACAGAACTTAAGACGATGTGATTTACACTTCTGTGCCCTTTACAGGGTCGAAATCTTCTTGTCAATAAAATGCTGAGTGCTGCAGGAGAGCTCACCCACTTCAGACTCCACGGTCGCTGCAGTGAAATACACTGCGCTGAGACGCTGAGAGTCCTCCAGTGGAGGTGTGAAGTGTGGTTCAGAGAAGCAACGCGCTTATGAGACCTATTGACTGAGATGTACTTTCAGTCCTCTGGTAAAGCATCAGGGAATGAGTGTGTATATCCTCTGTGTTATGTGTGTTTGTTTCCATTAAAATGTACCCAGGACCTCACGCACACACACAAATACACACATACCTCTGGTCAACAACATAATCCTGTGAAATTGATGAATGGCTACACATTAGGCCCATTCAAACAACAGATGTTAATTCACTTCACATGTGCATTATCAGATCATTTGTGTCAGGCAGCAGAATATGAATGACACAGATTATCTAAGATTCGGGGCCTCTGCTGGCAAACGCCGCCATCCTCCAGGCCTCCGAGTAACACTCCTGATAATTGTGAGTGCGTGCGCGCATGTGTCAAAAGGTGCCATTATGTCTGCGTGTGTGAGGGATGATGCTTCTGCAGAAGGACGCCGAAGCCCCTTCGGAACCTGCAGAGGAGAACGGTGCCTGATGGGAAACAGAGGCAGAGGCGGTGCGTTGTTATTTATGCAGAGTGAGCTTGCAGGTGACGTAATTCACCCTCCGGTGGCTGTGTTGGTGGCCCTCAGCTCCTGGCCAACGGTGTCTGTGAACAGCTGTTGCGTCTCTAAACATACAGCTCGGTGGACTCAGGAGAGCGGAACAGACACCGTTAACTGTTTTCTGACTCCAGACCTATCATTTCACCACGGATCTGTTTTATATTTAATAACAAACTGTAGGACAGATAGTTGTGTCTGTTACACTAAACAACTCACGTCTAATGCAATTATCGATTTGAATTCGATAGATGCCGAATAAATTTGAGCAGCCAGAGAAAATGGATCCATTGCCGGAATAGACAGTAATGGTGAAATAGAGCAGCGGGGTAATAACGGTAATAATGATTAAGAGTCCAGGGTTAATGTGCAAAATCTTTACCCATTTACTGGTAGATAAATTGTAAAATGATATAAATGATAACTGTATGGTGGCCCTGAGAGCTCAAAATACATGGAAATAGACAGAAAACCAAAAACAAAAAAATCTATCGTCATCAATTTGTCAACAAATGTACTGCAAATACACACAAGTAAATACAGAGACGCGATGCAAATGCTCACAACACAACCAATTGCACAATGCAAATACTTACAACACAACTACATACAGAAACACACTGCAAATACACAACCAAACACTCACAAGTGATTCTCAAGGACAGACTGGGATGCTGGTTGTTTTTTTTTGATTTGCTCACAGCACTTCTGTTTTTGTTGTGTTGCATCCGCAGCACACGTGTTGTCATATTGGTGAAGATGTTTTCTGAGTTTGTTTGTTTGTGTTTTGATTGTTTGCACATTTTCTTAATTTGATGAGCTTAACATGGCTCCTGTAAAGCAGTACAGAAAAAAAACAGGAAAAAAAAAATTATTTTTATTATTATTGTTATTTTTTACAGATTTGTGTCAGGATGTGACTAATGATTCATTAGAAATGTACCAAAACTATGAACCAATGGGATCAGTTACAGAGCAATGCAAAGGCAGCATTACCAGCTCAAACCGCTCACTAAGTTAACTAAGGCTCTAAGCAGTCCCAGAATAAACAGCAAAGGGCAAAAAAAAGAAAGAAAGAAAGAAAAAAAAAACAACCTGGATGGTTATATTTATCTAAATATTCCCTTGAGTGTGTTAAAGACATAAAAATACCCAACATAAAATACCAATGTGGGTCAGAAAGAGTGCAACTACCGGGTTTAATATTCTTGGAGTGAAACCTCCTCCTTCTCCCTCATTGAAAAATACCTGTGAACGTGTATTTCATCATGTTGAAAATATGACCCAGCATCAAACATCCAGCTCAGTAATATCGACGACACCATGATGCAGTGGGTTGTAATCTGTGTGAATCAGGTGAGAAGCTGCACTGCAGGCAGAGGTTTAGCTAAGCTAACAGGCCGTCCAAGTTGAGCGTTGCCATGCTCCTGTGTAAATGCATCGCAATGAAAGTCTTTTGCTACCAGCAGCTTTAAAGGTGGATTATTTTCTTGCACGTTCCTCAGTGTTGACAATGCAAATCGAATCAGTTCATCTTAACCTTATTTTGGTGTGACAACTGCCCACTCTGGCCCTCTTGCATGACATAATGATGGACATATAACAGGACCCTACAACAGAATCTGCAATCCATAAATAATTCTAGACACACAACGTAAGTTCAAAACAAATTCAGTGATAAGTATAATATATGAAGTACAGACGTCATGTGCAACATGTCAAAGCATAACCCTAAACCGCTGGCCAAGCTTCTGCACTGAAATCAGGTCTTCCTGAGAGTCATCACTTTCTTCAACTGAGCACGAGCATGTGTCTTTTCCAGCGCCTAACAGAATGTACGTCATCGCTCCCGCTCCTGCTCGGGTCAAAGCCGACCTTGTTTACTCCACACACACACACACACACGGCAGACTTTCCCAGGACTCGAGAGTCTCGCGGTGCTCAGTTAAACCATGTCTTCACAGCTCTAAGTGAATGAAAGCCTGGCAGGAGTTATTTTTATTCTCTTTACCAAACCAAAGCGAAGGAAGAACAACCCTCTCCCAACTCCTACAACGAGCAGCGTCCCCGGAGGGCTACAACCGAGGCAGCAAAACAAAGAGGAATATTTCAAAAAAAAAAAAAAAAAAAAGAGAGGAACTCAGAAATTTGAAAGCGCAGACTCCAAAGGTAAAGTGTTGCACTAGCAGTCACCGAAGTGCTGTAATTAGGTCAGGTGAGAGGCAGGGAAAAAGTTTAACTCTTTATTTTCCTCAGAATCTTTCTCCATCTTTTCCTCTTTACCGATTGAGAATAGA
This sequence comes from Rachycentron canadum, assembly GCA_038496675.1. Taxonomy (NCBI): domain Eukaryota; kingdom Metazoa; phylum Chordata; class Actinopteri; order Carangiformes; family Rachycentridae; genus Rachycentron; species Rachycentron canadum. The sequence goes on from CM076661.1 coordinate 21,682,736, forward strand.
CGAAGTGCACTTACCTCTTCCCCGCGATCGGAGCGACCTCGAGGGCAGAGAGCTCGCCTCAGTACCAGCCTCCACCGGCCTGAGGAGACACCATTGGTCCACTGAGTGCCATGTGATGTTATAGTAGCACTGCAATGTTTTCTAGCTAGGTGGTAAAATGTCAAACAATGTTGATTGAATAGATAATGAAGCTAATCTTACTGCAACCACCACTAGTCTGATGGCGGCGATAATGAAGGAGTGGCAATGGGGGGGATTTTTAAAAGCGACCATGACGTGTGCAAAAGTTGTTGCCCTGTTTGGATGATTTACTATTTTGGAGGCTGACTAGGGAAAGAACTAGTCTTTATCCACTTCAGACAGAAACCAGTCCAATCTGTATTTGAAAAAGGCCTTGTATGTACAATGCTGTGCCTGTTTCCTGTTTATGATGTTCACCTGGGTTCAGATAAATCATGACCTCTGACCGAGGCAGCCTTTTACAGCAGTGCATCTATAGTGAGCACAGAAAAGTGAAGCAAAATGCAATAGTGCTTTAACCCTTCATTCTAGCTAATGACCATCGGGGGGGGGGGGGGGGGGGGGGCGCGACTCCACTGGTTGTAGAAAGAAGATTGAAGTCTACGGGAAAATGGAAAATCGATCATGAAGCAGAGTACGCATTGAGGCCTGGCTACGCCGTGGCTACACCATCCGTACTGTACCGCACAATCAGCATAGAGCAGCTCAAATCCACCCCTCACTCCTCCACAGCTCCACCTTCTCCACAAAAAAACCAAGATGATGACGGACAGATTTCAAACTGGAGGCTTCAAATAAACACACCAATGGATGATGTCATGGTGGTTTGCCACACATCTTCTTGTGCACTTGTTAGAATGACACTCAGACATAACATAGATTCAGAGTGGTGACAGAAGTCCTTTATGTTCCTTTACCAATAGTTGTATTTACCTGAAACATACCTTTAAGATACAAGTGTGTAGAATGTTTATAAACTGTTTATAAACTGGGTTTGTAATGTGGGACAATGTTGGAGTTTTATTTGTGGTTTCATATCAGTCCATGTGTCAAATTTACTATTTTATGATCACAAGTATTTTACTTACGTTTAAAGTTACAATCATCACAGATCATTACATGATCGTGTGACTTGTCACAGAATGAAGTGTGTACAAAACACACTCTCCGTCTGATCTGGATTAAACTGAACAAACTCAGATATTAACACTGTGTAAATGTGTGACTTTTTCACATCAAGATTTAAACATGATTTCCTGAGAAACTATAAAAAGTATTTTAAATGCCCTCACAAGATTAAAAAAAAGGACGAAAGATTCCTTTAAAGGTCTCATATTTTATAATTCTATTTTCTGAATTATTGAATAAAAATATAGAAGATTACAGCTTTGTTGTGACATCACAAAGTCCCAGAAGTCCTGACGGCTGGTTTTAAGGCTCAGTTTCTGAAAACAGGCTGTGAGCGTTTCTCTGTGGACTGAGACCTTTGATACTTTCACTGTATTAATGTAGAACCTGGACCTGATTTATAATCCAAAACATGGAGGGCTACCTTTAGACTGTATAGGACCTTAAACCAGATTGGCACCACCTTGTCCGACCCCTTCGCCAACTTTGGTGCAAATGGGCTCCGTGCTTTTTGTGTAATCCTTCTGACACAGGTGAAAATCTACCCTAGAGCTGAGTGTTGGGCCGTGTAAATAGCCACGTGTTCCTTTACTGCTGTAAGTACCGAAGTGCCTTTGAACCATGCTTCTTTCAGCTACTGTTGAGCAACTGAAGCATCTTGGAATGGTTTCCTTCTGTAGGTACAGAGCACTTGAACAGCGATGCAGTCAGTAATATGACTCTGTACTCACGGCTAGTCAGTGAGTATAGATCTTAACCCATCCAAATGTGGTGATTCTCTATGCGTCCAGTGTCTGAAGGTGCTGGCTACCCTTTCCCTTTGGGCCCAAGCACAGCATCGGGCATGTGTTCGGCGTCATTATCACATAGGCAATAGAAACAGACCACAGCGCGGCTGGATGGACGTCTTGTGACTCTGTCCATGCCTCTTTAGCTCCCAGAGTGCTGTGTGAGTGTCAGACTGTCATTTGAGAAGATGTGTCCACAGCGGGAAAGATCAGCGAGGCGATTAGGAGGGGTGGGGGGGGGGGGGTCCGGTCTTCACGTCCAGACAGCTGGACACATGATGATCATCATNCACACACACACACACACACACACACACACACACAGACACAGACAGACATGGCTGTAATGGGACTAATTGGGCTGGACACCACAGAGGGACAGTGGTGTATCTTCTATGACAGGACCCCCACCCCCCCATTCCCATTCTACATCTGCAAAATATGCTCAGAAAATGCTGTGGCGTAATTAGCAATGAGCCCTGACCGCTCTCTTACAGGCCGGACAGTAATGGTGTCATGTCTCCGACAGCTAATCACAGCCTGAGTGTGTGTGTATGGTTGTTGACGTTATCGCTCCTGACCATCCTACAGCAGGACGGCAGCTGACCTTAATTGCAGTAATTTAGTTAGTAGCCATACTGTATGACTCGCCAGCCGGACCGGAGCCATCCGTCATCCACATTGTCTGTCCTCCAATCAAACGGCTGCTCCGGTCACAACGCCCAGGGCCAAGACGAGAGGAGCGAACGAACACGGCCAGATAAATGCGATCATTTAGAAATCCGAACAGACCAACAGTCTCGGTATCCACGCGGCGTCCAAAAGGATCGGGCCTCGTGACAGGGACGCGGGCGCTCGATGAGTCCAGAGGCTTGTAGAGCCGCACGTGCCGATGATGTCCGGACCAGCGGGCAGAGATCCTGACATCCTGTTATAGCCTCGTGTAGGTTTAACTGCAGAGCCATAGCTGGACTTTTTATTGACCAGATATGAAAAGCAATCCCTGGGGTGAGGCCCCTGCTTTGAACAAACATTTTGAATACGGTTTCTCAAAGCTGTCTTTCTTGAGCCCCCTAAACACGGTGCAAATGTGATACATGAGAAAACAGATCTAACTGTAAAATGTCTGTAAAGGTCGAACAGTCGGGTTTTTCTCCCGTCCTGTGGATCCTGAGGTAGGTTTTACTTTTGATGCAGTTTGGAGTTGAAAGCCGTAGTGGGTGCAAATGTCATGTAGATTCTTTGAGAAAAGCATGATTTGTCTGGGGCTAGTCTATGAGGGGCAGTGTGGTGGGTACAGGGATGAGCACTCACTACCAGAAGGTCCTGTGAGTTTGCATGTTCTACCTGCACCTGTGTCGGTTCCCGCTTCCTCCGACTGTCCAAAGACATTCAGGCTAACTGACTCTAAATTGCCTGTACGTGTGAATGTGAGTGGGAATGTGGTCGTTTGTCTCTGTGGGTGTCGGCCCAGCGATAGACCGGCGACCAGGGTGCGCCCCACCCTCGTCCATTGTCAGTTGGGATTGGCTCCAGCCCCCAGATAATGGATAGATGGATTGTCTATGAAGCCAGGGTCACCTGACCCCGGCTGCCTTGTGTTGCACCCTTGGGTTTCTCATCTGGCCTGAGAAAGCCTCTGGATCCCCCCCAAGAGGATCTGAAAAACGTGAGGGTCAGAGGTCAGTGTCTGGTCTGTTGACCTTGACCTGGAAGAAAACAGATGAATGGATAGAACATGATTTGTGAATTTGGGTTAATTTCTATAGTGTCCACTGAAAAAACAAAATTGTATTTCTGAGATTCAGATGAACTTTCTTCTTGAGAAATAAGTTGTTGTACCGAATAAAGAAGTGTCTGCAATGATGAGTCCACTCAATTCACTTTTATGTTCTGAAGAGAAAAACAAAACAAAACAAAAAAAAAAAGAGTTTTGAATTTGGGCTTTCTTTCAGAGCAGCTACACAAACAGGATTTTATAGTCAGTAAAAGTGATACTGGGCTCTTGTTTGGAACACAGTAATAAAACTTAATAATGAGTTGACACGCTTTTCATTGTGCTGCTCTCCCGAATGCAACGCCACCCTAACTGCAGCCAATCAGGCAAACAAACAAACAAGCCCCGCACGCAGACCAATAACAAGTCATCTATCCTCAATTTTCACTGTCCCTCTTTCATGAGAATGCCTTTCTTCTCCTCTTTTCTTTTCCTCTGGGCAATCTCCCACTCCTCATATACATCTGTACAAATTGATTTCCTCTTTACAAGGGAAGATAATGACTGTGGCAACAGAAATACCTGTAAGTGTGGGATAATTACACTGCGAGACACCACCCGCTGAGTCCCTTTCTCCGAGCCCCCCAACAACATGAATTTTAAGCTTCAATAGCACTCATCGCCGTCACACCGGTGAGGCCGAGATTTGATTAAAATTATAGTTCCTTTTGCTCCTACTTCATCTATTAAGATAAGCATCTTATCCAGGACATTTTTCCATACATATAAAGAGGGCCGGCTACAATTTAACATTTCTACCCCGCTGTTAGACATGAAAGGGAACACAGTGGGGTCCAGTCTTCCGTTAGCTACCTGTACAAAGCTGCCGGCGACAATTGTGGGTAATGCGGTTCTCCCTCACGCTCTTCCAGCTTCTCTTCTCTCTCTAACAAAAGGGAGAAAGGAGTCAGACGTCGTCTCGCAGATGTGAGGGGGAAACATTGTTTACTCCCGTTTGTCTCACACATCAAGCTCACCAAACTGGAAGTGAAGCGGTGTTAATGCACGCGTGCAGCCCCGGCGCCGCTCGACGCGTTCGAATGCGGCGACGCCGCGGGTCGTAACATTTCCCGTGTGCGTTTTGTTGTAATCTTCTGAGATCCGGTGGAACATCCTGCGACCTGTGCTGCATGGACGCTCTGACACAAACCGCATCCAGCATTTCAGAATAAAGGACGGGTTCAGCTGGTGGAAATGTGTGCTGATGAAATAATTAACACTGGTGATGATAATCGCCTCAGAAGAGCAGTGTCCTGCTCACTTTGGTTGTTCTGACTGAATCCTCACTGCCTTTGAAAGAGTCCGACTGTTTGTGTGTGTTTTATTGCTCTTATTGCAGCGTTTGATCACTGATTATCACTGTCACTTATTAAGTTTAATTTGTTATTGTACAAATGATGAAATGAATCTGTTCAAACACTCGAGTCGGTGACAAAAGTCTCAACTCTTACAATGATTATCTCCTCTCATTAGTAACCATTTCTCAAATCTAAATCAAAGACGCTTCCTCGCTTTCCACTTTTTTTTTTTTTTTTTTTTTTTTTTTCTTTTTCCTGAAAGTCATCAAATGATTGCTGAGAACGAGCCCCAAACTTCCAAAAGAAGCCTGTTCGGGCGAGCAGAGGGAGGAAAAAAAAAAAAAAAGAAAGAAAGAAGAGGGAAAAAACACAATAGTCAGAAACAAACGAGAAAGGACAAGTTTCTATATTCTGAAGTAACAACAAGAAAGGTATGCAGATGTATTCTCATCCCTCTCCTTCCCAGGTGACAGGTATGTCAGGGCCCTGAAAGCCCTCGCAGTATAATTACACACCATCCTATCTCCCCCCAGCAAAGGAGGTGTTGCTCGAACAGGAGCGTAGCGCTATCAGATCCCTGCGACTCAAGGAGAGGAACCCAGGGGAATCGCATCTTTAACAAAGCCCATCTCCGTCGCCTTTAAATATCTTTAAGTGCAACCCCCCTCCTCCTCCCTCCTCCCTCCCCTTCTCCACTCCCCCCATCTCCACCCATCCCTCCGAGCCTTTTTTCGGTTCTCTGTTTCTCCACCAAAGGTTTCTGAAGTCGTCACATTTTTTTATTATTTTTATTTTTTTTTTATATCCAGTGAAGCAATGGTTTGGAGTCGGGTGAATGGCACCAAAGTCTAATGATGAACATCCTGAGTGTCCCCTGAGTCCCACCTTCTGTTTCTGAGTGACTGGTCTGATGTCTGTGAGGCCTCTTTAATGGGACATCAAACCTGGAAGCGGTGGAGGGAGGAACGTCGCACACACACACACACACACACACACTCACACTCACACTCACACACACACACACACTCACACACACTCACACACATAAACAGTGAGGAGGAGGCGGAGGAGCGGCACTGGTCCTTATGAAGATACATGGAAACGATCAGAGGCCTCAGCCCATCGCCGCTTCCTCACATCAACGCAACACAACCACAAAGATGTCATGTTGTCATGACAAATTTACACATTGAACAAAGGGTAAACTTCCTCCATCCAAAAATCGTTTTTCACCTTAAAACTCAGACACAGGTTAGTAAAAATGGGGCAGTTGCTTAACACATCCAACTTCCTGAAATAAGAAAGAGGTACAAAAAACCAAAAAAAAAAAAAACCTAGCGTTCGAAATCATGACTTGACCACGACCATCGTCCTTCATGTAAAGATGTGACGTTGTGAAGAGTGTGACATCACACTCAGAGCCAAACCCATCATATTATAGCAATACATTTCAAAATTGCAGGGCAAATTATACATAAAATGACAGGAAAGTGGGGTAGAGATCCAGTCCCTGGCTCCACTGATGTGCCCCGGGGGCAAAACTGTGCTGTCGGCCCAAATGTGCCCTTTGGTTCTCCCCCTCTTTTTACAATGAGTGTGCATGTGTTGCTGCCTTTATGTACTAATACCACACTGTGCATTTCATTTTGGTACTCTTATTAGTTAGTGTGTAACTAACAGTATCTTTTCTGGAACAAATAACAGCATAGAATGATATTAACACTGCAGTGAATCAAAGTAAGAGTGAAAAAGTGAACCAGGGGACTTTGGGGTCCCTAGCAGCACAGGTTCCCTGGTAGATCATCCAGCCACAGAACACAAAGGACCTGTATCAGTGCTCAACCTAACAAGGCACAACAAACATACTGTATTGTGTGGAGAATGGGTATGAAGGTGATCTCCTTCAGAGATAAGAACCAGAGCAGTTGGACTAGATGTTTGCAGCACTGTCCCACAGGTTTCCATCCATCTGTCCATTTTTTTTTTTTTTTTTTTTTTTTTATGCACCCTTCCCCAACACCCGTCCCTGCAGGTGGTGGGTGCACACGGTGGTGGCTGCGTGTAGCTTTTTTGGACCCCAATGCGTCAAGGCCCGAGCACCAGATGCTTGTCCCCGAGCTCATCTCCCCGGTCTGGCTCCAGGAGTGGGCCCTGGTTTCCCTTCTCTGGGCGAGGTACTCAGATTTCCATGTTGCTTCATTCACTGGGGTTTTTGGAAACACTCTTAGTCTTGTCCCCCCCCCCCCTGGGACCAATATGCCTTGAAGACCCTACCAGGTCTAATTGCCCCTGACAACACAGCTCTCAGAGAAACAAAAACCCCTCCACCATGTTATGGTGGTGATTCTTGGTGGGGAAATATTGCTCGAAAAAAGCTTTAATTTAGTGTCACAGACACAAATCTAGTCAGTGGTGATGGGAAGTGACTGTTAATTAAATCAAAGCCAGATTCAAATGGAAGAAAATGGTGTAAGATGCTATTAAATGTGCTTTCACAGCAGCTGCAGAAAAAAATCTGTTTTTTTAACAGTAAGAAAAACAATGGTCTCTTTACTTACTTTTTAAAAAAATAAAATCCTCAAATTTCACTTTTAGGCCTCGTTATAATTCTTCAAGTGTTTTATCAGAACTTACTGAAGTAATTGAAGAAAAGTCTTAATATTTTTAGAAAATTGAAAAACGGGACTTATGTGAGGACTGAATGACGCGTCCTCACATAAATATCACAAATGCTTGCAGGCTTAAAAAAAGTGCTTGTTGGGAAAAAAAAAAATGGGGCTAAAGAAGTGAATGTGAAAGGCCTATTGTGACTGTGTTTCCCATAATCTGTTGTCTGTCACGTCCCATCTTCCTCATCCATCTAACAGGTCCATATAAACCGTTTAGTTTTAAGGTCATTGTGTTTTTTTGTCCGTTTTTGCTAAAAATTGGAAACTACACTGTATACCGTCGTGTCAAATTTTATGGGGCAGCTCCTGATGTTATCATTTTTGAAAACTAGCTCATTAACACAATATTATAATTTTCATAGATACAGACCACTTTACAAAGCTGTTTGAAGTTTATTTTGCCACATTACAAACACTTTCCCCAGCCAACTCCTCTGTCATATTCAACTTTTGAAAATGTGTTTAGAGTTCAAACAGAAGTGCCTGCGTTACCGTTCCAAACCTCTCTAACGTCTTCTCCCATTCAAACCTTCATTAATATGGGCCTTGTTGTGACAAACCTACACATCCACATGCATGACAGAAGACAAAGATAAGCTGTGACACGTTTGGGTCAAAATAGCCCGAGGCAGTCAAACATGATCATTAAAATTCTCATTTGAAACTGCGTCTTATCAGTTTACAGTATCTGTATATCAACGTATCTTCAGCTGAAAGAAATGTATTGTTAGATTCAGAAGTAAAGACGTTGGTCCTTCAATTATTGGATGCTACATCGAGATGACACTTTTCATCGTCCGGCAGCTTCATTAAAATCAACTGCTGCTAATGTTTTGGGTTTTTTTTTGTTTTCAGGCTTAAACTTTAAAAATCATCAAAATCAAGTTATCATCAGTTTTTTATAGATTTATAGCTTTTAACCTCTGACCTCACTACAAACACACTCATATTGCTCAAAGATGCACAACTTTAAACAATAGTGAAGAGTGTGTGTATGTGTTCCTGCCAACACTGATGTTTGGATGATTTTATAATCATATGAAAACTTATTGACCCTAGTATACTTGCTCAACTGTAGAAACAGTAGAGATTAAAAAGGGCATTTAATATGCTTAGGCTGCATCCCTCCATAAACATGGAGTAAAACGGCTGCAGTTTCTACCGTATGCAAAACCATATATTCCCCTGTTGTAGCTGTAGTAGAGTATTTTGAACTTTGTACAGTGGCTGAGATATAAATACGCTGGGTTTCTATGGGTTTGTGTTTAGATCTTAAAGGGACCCTGTGGAGTTTTTGACAAAGAGTTTTAAGAGTGGATCCACTGATCGACAGCTGACGACGACAGAGTGCCAACAGACGTAGTGATGCACCCACTGAAACAGTGAAGAAGAAGACTGCCAGCAGGTAAACATGCATTTAAACACTGAATAAGTTGAATATTTATACATTTTGCTCTCACAGCCTGTATTGAGCTGTCAGGGCTCTTGGAACTTTGTGATGTCACAACAAAGCCGTCATTGCGTGTCCTTGGCTTTGCTGCAAGCCCCGCCCACCTGGACTCACCATCCAACCCTGCAGGATTTGGTTTCTCTGAGTGTTTACCTGAACCCTGCTGTATTTTTGTTTGATCGCTCAGAAAACAGCCAGCCAATCAGAAGGCCTGAAAGAGGAGATGTAAAACTACACTCAGATGAATTTTAGTTATGAAAAACACAAATGAGTCTTCTTATGGATATCAACATGCACAAAAAATATGTAAAATGTGGGGCCTTTAATATACCTGAAGTGGAATGTCTGCAGATGGAAAATGTAATAAATTGCATTAAATTGAATGAAGTCACAGAGGGAGTTTTGAGGTAAATGTGCAAAATGGGAGGTTTAATGTAAAGCATCAAAACCGTTTTCCAATAAAACATCTGAATTAGTAGGTAATTAAATATTAGCCCGTGCCTTTGCGTTGTTTACCTTTCTCATCTCTTCGGGGCGACTCTCAGAGAGATTGCAGCTGCAGACGGGGAGGTGCTCACCTAAGTAGGTCAAACTATCTGCAAAGAACGCAACTCCACAAACTTTGCATCGTCTACGCCATCACAGCGAGGTGGGGAGAGAGGGAGAAAAAAAACAATTCACTTGTCACAAACTTGACACCTTTCTCCTTTTTCCAGTGAAGGGGGAGGGGGAGGAGGAGGTGAGGGAGAAAAGAAAGAAGAAGAAGAAGAAGGAGAAGAAGAAAAAAAAAAAAAAACTCCAAAGGAGTGTTTCATTGTTCTGAAGTTTCCCTCCCTTTTTTGCTTTGCCTATCGCTGCCACTGAAATCAACACTTACCTTGTCAATGACAACCCGGCAAATTGCCAGACATTAAGGGGAAGTGCACAGGGCCTGTGGAGTGTATGTGAATGGAGGGTTTTTGTTTTTCTCTGTGTGTGTGTGTGTGTTTGTATGTGTGTGGTGGTGGGTGCTGCGTATTACCTGGTCCCAAGGGCGGCACGCGGGATGCTAAAATATCTCCAGCGCCGGTGCAGGTTGGCATTTTGGTTTAAAAGGTTCCATTTTTTTTTTTTTTTTTTTTTTTTTCCCCCAGCCCCGTGAAAACCTGTGAAAACAGGAGCAGGTTTGGTCTTCAGGGACCCCATTACAAGGCATTGTGAAATTATCCGAGCTTGATTAAACCTGCTGTGCTCTCAGACAAAACGATCCCGATAATCACAGCTGGAGAGACAAAAAAAAAAAAAATTAATCCCATAAGGAACAATGAAACTCTCATTGCATTTTTCTTAATTTGAAAAAAAAAGGGATGGTTTGTGGCCACACTGCATAATTTGGGGGTGAAATATACAGCATGTAAAAAAAGAAAAAGAAGACAAAATAGCCAAAGCCTCCTCCTCGTTTTCAACATTTCCTCACATATCACAGCGTAGCAGTGACACCGATACAAGAAAAGGAGAATCTCATGGCTGTAACAGAGTGTGAGATTCATATGCAGGCTTTAACCTGGGGACAGTGTTTCTGCAGTCTTTGGGACTCCTCTGATCCTTCTTGTGCTCCGCAGACAGTATGGGGAAGGCTACCAGATTGCAGCGGAGCTCGGTGGAGGAATAATCACTCCCGGAGCAAATTCATTTGTTTTGCGATAACGGTACATTTCAGAGAGGTTGTCCGACATCTCGCCTCTGAAATGTTCCCTTATACACTGATAAATGCTGCACTACGCCCATTTTTTTCTGTTTGCTCAAAAAAATCTTTCCCTTATATGTATGGAAATTTACCCGAAGGACCATGCGCATCCAGGAAAACCCAAACAGAAAGAGGAGAAAGTGTTTGAATTGAAAAAGGAAACCCAAAAATCAAGACCATGGACTGGAGATGAGCTTTCGTCTCACACTGGAGCTGGGTGTGGACCGAAGCGCTGTGGTGCTGCTCAGGGTCAAACCATTTTTCAAACCCAAATAGCTAATCTTGTTAGCATGAGGTAAATCAAGGAATTAGCACTGTCACAGACAGGTGATTGGCTGTTCACTGTATCAATAGGGAAATACACCAGAAATCGCTCACATTGGGAGGATAGACTGTTTACAGACCCAGAGTCAAGGCCTACTGTTGTAAAGTGAAGCCAATGCTCCAGTCTTAAACCTTCATTCTCTCTAATGACCATCAGGGGGCGACTCCACTGGTTGTTAAAGAAGTCAGATTGTATTGAAGTCTATGGGAAAATGTCCCTACTTCTCCCTTGATTTATTAGCTCAGTAAAGGTTTTCCTAATGAGTTTATGGTCTCAGTCTCTAGTTTCAAGTCTTCAATACAACATGATGTTCATTTTTTAAATGATGGTCCATTTAGAGGAAAATAGACCATAAAGCAGGGGATGAATTAGGGGGTGTGGCTACAGTGTGATTGACAGACTGTACCACCCAATCAGGACAGAGTACAGAGCAGGTCAGATCCACCTCTCACTTCTCCTAAGCTCCACCTTCTCCCAATATGGTTTCTAAAAACCAAGATGGCTGACGGACAAATTACAGCGTGGAGGCTTCAGAACAGCAGCTGACAAACCAATGGGTGACGTCATGGTGGGATGCCACTTCATGCCAATGAGATTTAAAGGGCTCTAATCATAAATCATGCTACAAATGGCGCAGTTATGTGCTGAAAACGTTTCACATTTTCACGTTATAAATCCTTTTTTCCCTTGTCAGTCTACACTCAATACGCAGTGATGACAGTGAAAGCAGGATTTAAAAAAACGTTGGCAAAAAATTTATTAAAAAGGAAAAACCAAAATATCCTATCAACATAAGTATTCAGATGCTTGAAATGCAGTTCAGACACTTGGTAAAATGGGTTCAGTATGCGAAACCAGATTTTTGTGAATCCAGGTTCTGGGTTTGAACCCTGGGCCTGGCGCCCATGTTCAAAGTCCAAAGACATGTATGGTAGGTTAATCATTGAGTCTAAATTGCCCGTAGGTGGGAATGTACCCTGCCCTCGCCCACTGTCATCTGGGTTTGGCTCCAGTTCCACGGTGATATAGATAATAAATGAATGGATGGATGTCTGGTTTCCCCCAATCCAGACTGGTTAGTCTCGCTTTCCTTGGACCAGAGAATCTTGTTCCTCGCAGCCGGAGAGTCCTTTATGTGGAGGGGTTTTGGGTCTGGATGCCCTGTCATACAGCCCAGATTGGTGCAGTGCTGCAGTGATGGAGTATATATTTGCGTGGCACCAAATCACAACAGAAGTTATCTTTTCAAATAGAGCAGATCTGGACTTTACAGTGTCTTTATAATATTATTTACATTGACCAAACAATTCCCGTAAAGAGTAAGCTCTTCGCAGCCATCTACTTCCACTGTGGCTCACTGGAGCTCAGCCACAGCGACCACGAGGCTCTTCGGGTCACCTCTCTTACCATGGCCCTTCTCCTCTGATTGCTCAGCTTGTCCAGGTCCAGCTCCTGAAGTATGCTCTAAGAATGATGGAGGCCACTGAGCCGCAGCTCCTTCCCTCTCGGGGTGTGTGCTCTGATCGGCCGAGACAGGCGTGTGTCTTTCCAAATCATGTCCCGAACATCATCAACTGAATTTTCCACAGGTGGACTGTAAAACACCGCAACAGAACTGTTAGGAAACAGAAATGTCTAAATTCAAGGTGTCATGCTTTTCATATAGCTGCAGGAGAGAGAGAGAGGAAGGTTAGGCAGCAATGGGCAGTGGGTTGGAATCAAACCCACGACGCTGCAGTTGGGACCAAGCCTTAATGGTAACTGCTCTACCAGGTGAGCAACCGAGGCGCCCCAAGTGTCTGAATATTCAGATCAATGTGATATCAATGCAGATATGTCTACAGTTCTGTTTTCACTTATGTTGCTATGAATCAAGTGAAGATTGATAAGGGAAAAATCAACTGCAGTGATTTTAGTAACATAATTTTCTGAAAGCTCCTCAACTAATGAATAACTAAAGACATGAAATGGAGAAACAGATGGACATGTTTTGACTCAAAACAGGTGCTGCTTATACACAGTCAATGTCCACAAACAGTGGAAATGAATTACCCCCAAAAGTTAAGGCACATTGAAATGTAAAAATGCAATATAATGATATTATTATGTGAAAGAAAGGCACGCAGGGCTTCCTCCGGGTTAAACCAACTGCAACTGTGAAACCATTTGCTATGAATGGTAAATTGAACTTCTCTCAAAGAGATTAGGGCTTTTATCTGAAAAGGAGATTTAGACATTCAGAACTGTAGAGATTTGGACGAGGTGAAAGGACTTCAAGAAATCTAAAGGAAGGAATCAGTGGCTTTAAATGAGCTATGGACTAAGTGCCATCTGGGCAGAAATGGAACATCTCACATAGTCTATATGGACCTATATCAAGTCTGGTGATGCCATTTATATCATGATACATGATATACATGATCATCACATGTATGAAGGATATATAGATTTTTTTTTATAACATACGGTACTGTGCAAAACTCTTAGGCCACCCTTAGATTTGTTGTTTTATTAATGCTATAGTGATTCATTCTCTTTATTAGAGTGCAACCAGAAAATACCGGAAATGTGTAGCAGGATTAAAAAACAAAGACAAATCTGAAAAAACTGCTTCTATAGGCTGAAGTATCAAGTATTCAGTGTGACCTCCCCTGACACTTGAGCTATAGCAGGAACCTGGCTCTTAAAGCTAAATGGAATGGAGCCATAATTAATGTCATTGTTAACACCTGTATTTGTATTTGACTCAGGTTTTATCAGGACAAGCTTGAGCTTTGCAGACACACGTTGTATGAGGTTAACTCATTGGAAGCTGCTAATATGTAGAAGAGCAACTTTCAATTCATTCTATTCAAAACGACAAAGATCACAGAATGTGACAGACATAAAATCATCATTTAACATCATCAAGGCCACTGTCAAAGGGAAATCAGAAAACAAACTGGATACTGAAGATGTGGTGTTCAAGCTGTTATAAAGACATCTGAAGAATCAGGAGAGGTCAAGGACAAAAAAAGGACTGGGAGGAGAAGAAGACTTTCAAGTCCAGCAAAGACCTGGCTCAGCATCAGGATGAAGCCAAGTTGATCTTCTACAGTCTGAAGAAGCTGGATCAGGAATGGTCTTTGTGGAAGGGCAGCAGCCAAGAAACCACTTTTTCAGAAGGGGAACAGGGTGAAACGGCTGAGATGATAGAGCTCACAAATATTGGGATGAAGCTCAGTGGAAAAGAGGATTATGGAGCGATGAATGAAATATCCAAATATTTTGAATAGAATGATGTGATTGAAAGTTGGTCCTCTACATATCAGCAGCTTCCAATGAGTTAACCTCAAACAACGTGTGTCTGTAAAGCTCAAGCTTGTCCTGATCAAACCTGGTTTAATGGACCTTTTTCACAGCATCATGTCGACATGAAATAGTAAAATACAAATACAGGTGTTAACAATGACATTAGTTATGGCTCCATTCCATTTAGGTTTCAGAGCCAGGTTCCTGCTATAGCTCAAGTATAAGGGGAGGTCACACAAAAAAAATATTTTTAAAAAAAAAAAAGCATTTTTCTGGTTGTATTCTAATAAAGAGACTGAGGAATAATTATATATGGCCATTGATAAAACAACAAATCTAGGGGTGGCTAGAGTACTGTATGAATTACTCATAATAAAAACTATCTATATGATGAATTTGACTTTTGGATCCTACTGTATATGACATCAACATATATTGAAAGGCTGTGTGGTGGATATATGTTTATGTAACATGTATGTATATATATATATGGCCAGACATATATGTACAGCCATTATTATTGTCCTCATAGGGCCGTTGTCAGGTTTCAATTTCAAATAGGTTTCGTATACAATTTTTACATGTTTGGTTTTATTTTATATGCACATACATTTAATGGAAACCCAATGTGTATAAATATATATTGAATGTATGTAATGTGTATAATGTGTAACAATGATCATTTGTATATTGGCTTTACACTTTAAAGGCAGCAGATGTAACATCTAGGATGAAGGAGTCTAGGATGAAGAAACCCCTGTTCCCCAAAGTCTCAGAACAAGGTGAGTCCCCCTTTGTTACCAGCTAAACTTTAGGTAGTTGTAACATCAACAACTGGCTCTGATGCTGATCGTGTAATAAATCACGGTGGAGGTTGCGAGAACTGATCCCTCGCAGGATTCAGACCCAGCGTCTCCTGGCTTCACGGCAGCAAACACAGCCGCCACCAGGAGATCATAGCAATCTATTTCTAATGAAAAAAAAAAAAAAAAAACATAAATAAAACATGCAAATTTCTCATCCAGCTGCTCTTGTCAGTTCCACAGAGCTAAATCCCGATCAACAAACCCAACACATCCTCCGTCAGCAGTCTCCAAAGGGCCTGAGCCTCCCTCTTCTCTCTCCCCACTGCATCGCTCTGCATTCATTTCCATTCTGCCCTCTTTTGCTTTAAAAATCCTTGCAATTGTGGCCTCTTTTGCATTTGGCCCCTATCTACCCCACCCCCCACCCCACCACCACCACCACCGCCACCACCTCCACCCCCTACCCGGAACGGGGAGATGCTGCTGTCCATGTGCTTATTCAGAGAGAAATGGCCTTTTGTCTCTGCTGCTCTCCGTCACAGAAGGTCACGCAGGCTTACCCCCGCTGAATAAAGCCTCGGCCATTGTTATAATTTGCATTGATGCATAGAGAGGAGAGATAGGGGTAGCAGAGGGCATGGGTGTGTGTGTGTGTGTGTGTGTGTGTGTGTGTGTGTGTGTGTGTGTGTGTGTGTGTGTGTGTGCGGGCATGTGAGAGAGTGTGTGTGCGTGTGTGTGTGTGCGTGGGTGGGTGCAGAGCGAGGGCGTCTTTGCATGGAAATGTGAGCCATGGACGGACGCTGTATTTTTTATTTTTTTTTTCCCTCGTCCCTCCTCACACACACACACACACACACACACACACACACACACACACACACACAGCCCCTCACCCGTCCTTGGGGGGAATGAGGGCCTCTTCCTCCCAAGGTCAGTGTCAAGGACAGAGCAGGGCCAATTAGTATGCAGATCAGGGGTGTGATGTCATTTAAGGGTATTGCTCTGATGCAATCACATTAGTTAGGCCAGGGAAGAATTCCCCGTCTGACCTCAATCATACGCAGGGCTGCTGGAGGAAGTGATGGGAGGGAGAGAGAGGTTCTTGGATCACCTGCAGCCAGCCTCTCTCTGTCACCATCTCACCTTCTCTCGCCTCCTATTTCTTTTTCTTTTTTTTCTTTTTCTCCTCATTTGCTTCACATGTGAACGTTCAAACGCCTGCGGAGCTGTCACATGTGACACGGCGCCTGATGAACTGACAGATTGGCGGGTTTCATGGAAATATGACGTTCCCTTAATGCGTCGATGCTGATTTGAATACAGGAAGAGGACGTTTTTGAGGTTTTCAGGCAATAATTATTAAAGTTGGCATGAATATTGCTTCTCTTTGGATCTCGGAAGTACAGTATTTTCCTTTGGTAACAACCTGCTCTCTCTGCTAAGATGGAGACTGGTCTATACTGCAGTGCTCTGTGTGCAGGATTCAGTCAGTAACCAGTCCCCTCAACTGTAGCTGCCACAAAATGCAGCAGTTACACTCCTCAGATCTGCCCTGGTGCTGGTCTCCCCACTGGTTACCAGTCACCAGATCTCTCCCTACTGGTTACTAGTTATCCGATCTCCCCTTTACTGGCCTCTTCGCTGGTTTCCGGTGACCGGATCTTGGCTGTGCTTGCCTGGTTTGGCTCCAGGTCACACCTCTGACCCCACCTCACTTGTCCGATCTGCATGAAACCGGAAACAAATATCTGAAGACAAACAATATGGGTGTTTCTATATATATATACTATTATATATCTCTAAACAAGGCTAATAGATGACATCTGAAGTTAACCTCGACCTTCAGCCTTGAAAAACGCTGGTCTGGATTTGTCTATCGGGCCAGAGTAAACACCAACACAGTGTTTAAAGTGTCGTGGCAGTGGGAGCAGGGAAACAATTGTTTCATTTCATTTGTTTTATTGTTGGAAACAATAATCATCCACACTCCTCTTGCCGCTTGATATTTTCTTCAGGTTTCAATCAAAGGCGTTTGTAATGGATTTTCAAGTTACAGTGAAAGTTAATACTCGTCCATATGATACCTTGTATTTTTCAGGCCTAAGAGGACATCTAATGTTTGAGCCTCTGAACATGTGTGTCTCATTTCATTCTTATTTTAATATCTGTCTTAGTCTTGATTCCCTTCATGTTGATTGTCCACCCCGAGCCGACGTGATGTGTCTGTGTCTTATTGTCTTCGCCTCCTCTCTCTGGGGCCTGTTTCTGCATCATGTTGTGTCATGTCTTTCGAGTGTTTTCTTTGTTTAATAAATCACCTTTTTTTCATTTACACCTTTGGATCGTCTGCATTGGGTCCTTCACGCCACAGTAATCTGACAGTAATTTGTCCAAAGGATTCATGTTTTATGTTATTGCACCTGCATCGTGTTCGTCCGTCCATTCAGCCCCACTGGCTGAAATAGAAACGTATCTCTGTCCATCTGCATGAGGCCGAGAACTTCTTCATCCTCTGGTCGCTCATCGTGCTCATCGAAAACATAAGCCAATGAAACAGAAAAGCTTGGTGACTCAGGCTGCCGCACGAACACCCGGCAGACAACAGCGGTTGCTATGGAGCGTGGCACCGAGGCTGCGCGGCCCGTGTCTCGCTGCAGCTCCCTCCTCTGCACGCAGTTGGGTCAAACTCCTCGACTCTATATTTGGCCTCATTAGGATGGTGCCAGATGTCGGAGCCTAACAATATCGTGAAACTGCTCTTCTTCTGAACACACTGGGATTTTGGTGTCAGCTTTTTGGTTGCTAAGCAGAAGAGCTGAGAATACATGGGACTGTTTTGGCTCCTGTCTTTGGACACGTCGCGCGGAGGCTGGCCTGCAAAGACAGAGGAAGTACGGGTTGCAGTGTAAGCACGTCGCAGAGTTGCAACCTGCCAGAATACTTTTAGTCCCCAAACTAGAACTGCGCAAATCAAGTTGTCCTTTAATTACCACGTTTTTCGTTCTGTCCCTCTGAGCCTTTGCAGTTTTACCTTCTTGATTCAGCTGAAGGGCTTTTCTTGCTTCAACTGTAAACTTCCACATGGGACTTTATTCCTTATTGGATCAGATGACCTCAAAGTCCCAGAACTCGGACTGTCCCGTCAACTACCAACTACCAGCTCATTTACTGAAACCAATAGAAAAACAAAGGTACACAATGATACACAAGACGAGGTCAGTGCAGGGACCTGCTCAGACATCAAGAAAACACTTTGCAGAGGAAACTAAAAATCTGTTCTGAGGCCAGATGCACAAAAAAAAAAACCCAGACACATTCTTTTGGTCAGAGTTATAAAGGCTTTGTGCACACATGTGGTTCTATTTTATAAAAGTCACTCATTGAGAAAGTGGGTGCACGTGGACACTTTTGCATTTGCACTCCTGTAATTAACCGTAAATGGATGAAGGCCCTCCCTTAATCCACCAGTTTGCGTCGAAATCTGATGGATGGCATCAGTTTTCCTGTGACACAAATGATCAGGCCTGGCACAGAAAAGGACGACAGAAAAAGGAGCAGAATGTCCCCGATCGTTGGTCGGATTACAAACGGAGCTCATCGCTGAACTTTAGCACAATCACTCAACTGTAAAGTTCTGAGAAAACGACAAGAAGTCAAACTGAACATGAGACACACAACAACACAAGTCATTCGAAAGTAAAGCCTCTTCAGCGCAGACCAAGTGGTAAGAAGTCTAAACTAGACTTTACAATAGGCAGCCAGTAGCAGTGCAGTAGTGTTGGACTTGGATGTGGACTCTCAGAGAGGTCCTGACATGTAGCCTCAGAGCGACCGAGCCCTCCAGGCGTCTGTGATGTGTCGGCGAGTCGATTGGATCTTTGAGGAGTTTACAAACAGCGATCGATTTTCTTCTGACTGGGGCTTTTCTCTGTGATCTCCTCTGTGACAGCCGGTGGGAAATCAGGACTGTGTTCACGGCACTAGTGGGAGCATCAAATAAGGCCATATTCATTACCCGCCCATATAAGTGTCAGCATGAAAAGGTAACTATCAGAAGTGATGCACCTGCTTCACAGGTGATCATAATGAATAAGTCCTGTCTTGGTTAGAGCAGCTGATCTGATCCTCACCGATAAAGTTTAATGACACCTGACTGGAGACTCAGCTCCAACAGCTGTTTATCACCACAAACCAAATTCCTAATATCTGAACAGTGGTAGATAGAGCAATGAATTAATTAGCTTTTTTTTTTTTTTTTTTTGTTGCTGATTTTCTTGAAGTCTAATTAAAATGTTCACTGTTTCCCAGACACATTTCCCACAATGCTGAAGTCTTCTCCTGCATATTTATCAAAGTGCTTCACAAACACAATAACTGATGTTTTTTTTATTTGCCTTTTTCCCTCCTATTCAGATGTTTCCTGTCCACTGGACAGGCTTTTGGTCAGAAAATCCTCCTCCTACAACGGTTGGCTTCAGCCTCAGATGGGAGAATGTAATTTGCCCCCTCCATCACCACCACCACCACCTCCACCACCACTACCACCCCTCTCCCTTGCTTTTTTGAGAAATCTGTGTCTGGGTTGTAAATTTCCTCCAATTCTTCCTCTTTCACTCCCTCTATCTTTCTCCCCCTTGTCTGAATTAATGAGATGGGGTTTGATCAGGGCAGCCAAGTGTTCAGTGGGAAATCTCACAGCCCGCCTTGTGTCCCGTAATAGAATTTGCATCTAATGCATACATAAATCAAACATCTTTCTGGACATTTTCATATGCATAATGTCATTTCATCCTGTTTCTTTCCAAGTGGGGAGCTGTGCTGAGGGTGGGGGTTGGTTATATGTAGGTGGCGGGGTGGTGGGGGGGCTGTAGTTGGTGCAGAGGTTATTTTGTTTTTATGTTTTCTTTTTTTTTTTGTCTCACTTTCTGTGCCCCTCAGTTTCTCACTCTTTTTGACTTTTTCTTAATGCTTTCAATTTATTTTGCTGACTGCGTAGCCGCAGTGTGAAGCCATGCGTCGGGGATCTTTGGGGTTTGAGCTGTCAGATACTTTTATTGAGAGATAAAAAAAAAAAAAAACAGAGAACACATGCAGATTTGTGTGTTCCTGCACATACCTCCATCTGTGTTTGCGTGCACGTGTGTGTTTGTGTGCACGTGTGCGTCTGAGGCATGTTGATGGGTGTTCAGAAGCAGTAGTGGAAGCTGCTTCATCACATCTCTACCTTATTCTTGAGGGCTTTGTTATGTAAATGCAGGAAGGAAAAAAAAAAAAAAAAAAAACTAGCAGATTCAAAGTGCTTTCTCTTCACAAGGAGGTAGGAGATAAAAAAAGACGCAAGTGACAAGGTGTCTTGATTGTCCTTAGTGCTTTGCTACTCCTGCACTAACAAGGCTTGATATTGTAGAAACTCCATTTGCAGCCATGTGAATTTGCATGTCTCGGACAGCCCTCGTGTGCACTATTAACTCCTCCTGCTTCCACTGGCGAGGACAGAAAAGCATCTGAATGTGGAGCAATTAAATCAACCAAATGTCTCCAATGTTGAATCTGCGTGGAAATGATAACTGAACGTACGCTGATACCTCACACCTGTGCATTAGGCTTTATATTATCTGATATAACATCTGTATCATTCTTCTGCTGTTTTATTAAAAAAAAAAAAAAAAAAAAAGGGAAAAAAAGTTTTACTTCCACAGAGACTGAAAAAACACACACACACACACACACGTACGGAGATGTAAACATGTGTACACAGATATGCAAATACGTGGACGCTCACACCACACACACAGTCCATGACTCCAGTAACGTTTACAAGCATCTCAAATTCTACCAGCTCTGAAAATATGAATGTCTCCGAACCTCTCAGATCAGTTTAAAACTACTAAAAACTACTACTACTACAAAAAAAAAAAAAAAAAAAATTCCTTCAAGTGTTTTTTTAATCAGATTGAAATGTGCACAATTCAGGCATGATAATAAAACAAAAACAGGCAAATTACAAAAAAAAAAAAAAGATGGTAGAGGATTCAAGTAAATAAAAAACTATAAATTAAGAAGGAAGAAAGGAAAAAGGGGCTCATGGGTGTATCAATACATACATATGATCTTATTCAGTCAGAGGTAACAGGGTAAAAGTTTTCACTCTTTTCCAAAAGCATATTAGTCTTTTTGTTATTTGATAACAGTGATTTGATTATGAAGTTCAGTCCTAAGAGGAACGGTGAAAACCTTTGAGTGTTTTGATGAAAAGCAACAAAATACTGAGGCCCGTCTGTCTGTCTGTCTGTCTGTCTGAATGTGCAGGAGCAGCGAAGCACAGTGAAGGCCTGGCCCTGCTTCACGTGGTGACGCTTTAAGCTGAACAAATGCATTTCACCATAAAACAAAACACGTTGTGACTGTGGGACTGGCTGATTAATTATTTCACCCATCTGACCCTGATGTCACGTCACAAACATCAGTTATCCCGTTCGAACGAATATGAAGAATATCTCATTGAGGAAACGTCTTCCTTCGTCTTTATCTCTCTGAAAAGGCTTTGGCAGTAATGTTTATGAAATAAAAAGACTAAAGCCAATAATGACTTGTTCTGTTCTACCTATCTCATCTTCCTCTGAGCCACACAGCTCCATAGTTTCCAAAAACACAGTCACACAGTGTCGCCATGAACACCGTCCAGCTGCCCCAAATACTATCTAGACCAACAAATGTGGATTAATCCGCCACTGGAAATAGTCCCCGACAAATCCACCGTTTCCTCTTGAGTAATGTTTGATAAAACTCCACTAGGTTTACTAGAGTAGTTGATGTAGAAAACTACTGAGCATGAACTATGTTTTTAAAGGTCCATATTTCAACTTCTCCAGTGTTTTATCTGAAGTGTTGATATCCATAAGAAGATATATTTTTGGTTTTAAGAACCAAAAACCATCTCAGTGTAGATTCACATCTCCTCTCTCAGGCTGAGCTCCGGTAACAACAGGTCAGTCAGCCAATCAGAGGAGAGGATCTGAGCCTCTTCACAGTATTAATATAGAACATAGTCATGGGGAGTTGGCTATAACGTACTGAGAGACATTAACACGTTAAAGTTAAATGAAAGTTATGACTAAACAGTGCTTTATTAAATTCTACGGTCGGAAACAGGAAGACGGTTTGAGACCAGACTGCAGACTGAGCTCAGACACCATTTGTTTCTTATCGTAACGACTTCTGTTATCCGATATTAGCTCGTTTTAAAGTTCATCAATCGAGACTTTTCAAGCAGCAGATATTAATGATGATGACAATAATAATCTAATAAGAAATTCAGGTCATATAGGCCAGCACAGTTAAAACAAACAAATACAGGAATAAAAAGTGTGACAGTGCAAATAAACCAAAGGCAATGATCAATGAAACTGTTCTGTAATTCTCATGAGTCTAAGGTTACATCCCTTTATCCAGAGTCATATAAAATGTGTTCTGTGAGGTTACACTGAGCTTGATCTTTGACCCTTAACCACCAAAATCGAATCAGTTTGTCCCTGGGTCCGAGTGAACATTTTACTGAACTTGAAGACGTTTCCATAAAGTGTTACCGAGGCACTGGGTCCACAAGACTAAAAACTTGTT
This sequence comes from Rachycentron canadum, assembly GCA_038496675.1. Taxonomy (NCBI): domain Eukaryota; kingdom Metazoa; phylum Chordata; class Actinopteri; order Carangiformes; family Rachycentridae; genus Rachycentron; species Rachycentron canadum. The sequence goes on from CM076661.1 coordinate 21,705,635, forward strand.
GTGAGGTCTCTGGCAAGAGTAGAAAGATCAGGACAGCCAATAGAAAAACCAGTTAAAGCACAAACCAGAGAAATGCGTTTGTCGCACCTGCCCTGGATAGACAGGAAGAAGAGGTAAAATGAGGGAAAAGCTCTTTGATAAACGTCTCTTTTAAGAAGCGATTTAAAAAAAAAAAAAAAAAAACGTTCAAAAAATCCAAATGCAGATCCTGTAGAGAATTTCGAGTCATACGGGGGCCTGTGTCCTGTCACAGGTGAGCGATACGAACCATTTGCGCTGGAGCACCAGTCCAACCTGTGACGGTGAGATCGGATCAGAACATGACGTATGTTTGACGTCCGGCGGGTCGCAGCCTGAGGAAGAAGGACGTGTACAGGACGCCGGGGGCTCATCAGCTTCGTCCTGCGCAGATGTTCACTGGATCCCTTCAAGGAGCAGCGCGCGACTAAATGGGTTTTTGTTAATATGACGAGGGTGAAGAGGAAAAGCGAAAATAATGAGCCCTGATTACATCACACGTTCTGCAGGTGTTGACCCTCGCTGCAGCCCTCTCTGTGTTTTAACTGCACCTGCTGCAAGTTTCACACGTCCCTGCAAAGAACCGTGATGTCAATTTCTCACTAATCAGATTTAACTCCAGCACAGGGGACCCTCAGAGTCCATGCTGCCTGAAGTCGATCCGTGTGCACGTGCGTGTGCGTGTGTGTGTGTGTGTGTGTGCGCGCATGCGTTTATCTCGGCCTGCTCTGGCTGTTTTGGATGTGGATGAAGTTCCTGTTCGGTGGCGTGTTGAAGCCAGTCAGGATGCCGGTGCGGCGGCAGGCAGGCAGCGAGCTGTGCGTGCGTGCGCGCGCGCGCACGTGTGCGCGTGTGTGCGTGTCTCACATGCTGCAGGATCTCTGGGCTGACCTCGACACGGTCTGCCTTGCTGCTCTCTAATGTAATGTGACGAGGATGTGTCCACTCCCATAAATAATAAAAAGGGCTGGCAGCGCCATCTCTGTGTTTACATGGCGATTAGGTGTCGCCTCCTTTTGCCTTGATGTTAATTAAAATGTAATGTGTTTTCATTTGTTTTGCTCGTCTGAGTGGCTGCCACACAAATCACCAAACAGAGTCATGAGCAGAGAGAGACGGCGGTGTGTGTTCCTGTGTGTGTAAGACCAACAAATATCTTTTGTAAATGTATTTGTTTCACTTTAGAACTCTGCATTTACATGTATTGCATATACACATACATTGTTAATAATTAGTTCCTTGGTTTATTCTTATCCTCCTTCTTTACATCTTTTCACTATGTTGTGCAGCACTTTGCAACATGTCTTGGTGTCTCCTGACTTTAAAATGAATAGATGAATATGTTTAAACAAAGCGCAGCCTGTCATGGCGTCCTGGTGACTTGATCTTTTGGTGCACCGCACAAGCCCAGAGTGTGTGAAAGTGAATTACTTGAGCCTGATGAAATCTCTCGGGCACTACCCAGGCATTTGCACATTGCCCAAACAGTGAGACAGAATCCCCTTAAAACCACAGCTCAGAATGTGGGACGCCGCTTGGTGCTGATTGGCTCTACCGGCGGTCGCTGTTATTCACGCACCTCAGATCTTTTGCACCCTCCATTTGACAATTTGGGGATTTTTTTTTTTTTTTTTTTTTTTAGGAGAACTTAACTCGTGTCATGAAACAACTCAGTCACCGTCAATTTCGTGTTGATCACACAAACAAAAGCCAAGATGTTTACTCCTCATCGTGAAATCGAGCACAAATGGGGAACCACTTGTGCTTTTCTTGACCATGTTGGCAGCGACCTCACCCCGGGCACCACATCTATCCGTTTGTGAGTGGCAGCCATCAGGCTCCAGGAGCACCCAGCAGCTCTGAGTCCTCTCCTCATCTCCTGCCGCAGCCATATGCGAGCCTGACAACTTTGCTAGTGGAGGTTGGCTTCCAGCAACTTCCACCAAGATGCTTCCCTCTTTATCGTATCCGTGTGGACGCAGTGAGTTGGAACTCGGGAGGCGGAGCAGCTGTAGAGGCAGGTGTTGGCCAACATGCAGGATGCTGCCTCTTTGACTGGACATGCCATGCTTTCCCTCAGTCAGCTGCTGGAGAACATCTGGGCCTCGCCGGTTGACGCTCTGCCGTGACTCGAGTAAGTCTGTGCTGGACCGCTGCGACATGTTGGATGGCTGCGCGATGACAAAGAGGCATCTGTGAGACTGGGAGAACAACAAGCCCCGTTCTTGTTGCTGCTAAAGTTTGCCCAACACGGGATGTTGAAGGTTTCACACTGCAGCTGCTGATACTGTGACTGATACAGTGATTTATGCCAATACCCAACATACGACATTTGAATAAACTGTTCTGTCAAATGACAGTTAGTATTAAATCAGGGAGAAAAGACGCTGTCAGTATACGTGAATCGTCTGTTTATTTAAACTACAATACGTTATATTCTAACTTTACAGCTACGACAGGAGCGAAGGGCAACGTGGTGTGCGAAGGGACAAAGTCCACGCCGGGAGGAGGTTGTGGTGGATGGATGGGTCAACAAAACACAAGAAGGTGACACAGGAGAGCAGTGTTCGATTCCCACGTGAAAGTAGCAGTTGATGTTGATTCTATTGTCCATGACCGTTTGGCAGTTAACGACATTGCTATTAACGTAACCATCACCAAGATCATCTGTGGAGGACGTAATTATTTTAAACGTTATTACTTTTCCAAAACCCAACCAAGCCGTGACTGTTATGGTAACCATGGCAATGAAGGTAGGTCTGCCAACCTCAGGACAGCTTATTATTTTTAACCGTGACAGTCACCTGCTGTCGTAGGGTTGTGGTCAGGACCGGCCATAGGGAGCATTTCTTTATGGAGCTGGAGGGAAAACAGCTCCAAGCTGTGGACAGAAACATCCACTCACTAGTTTGTGTGTAATAAAGGGCCAGATCAGCAACATCTGTGTTAACCTGAACCACTGTCAAGTGAAAAGGCAGCTCACCACACATCAGAGGCTGAAGACCTCAGGAGATGATGTTGTGGGTGAGTTGTATCTGACGCTGCAGCAGGAGCTTGTATGAATGACTCTCCGGAGGGCCGCACAAATGGACGGTCCTTGACTCACCAGTCTTCATGTCTAGTCTGCGGGGCGCTTAAATTTTAGACTGGGAAAGTATTTTCTGATGGTGATGAGTACAGTATTGTCCAGTAAGCCGTGTGTTTGTTAGATCTTCACGCTGTAAAAAGAGTTTCAACTGACTTGCTCTGCTCTTAGACAAAGAAGCTATTGAAGAAATTAGATAAAGCCTCAGTTTTAAAGTGTTTCTCCCCTGATGACAAAGCACACATCAGAATGTCCAGGTAGATTTATCGGAGGCAGCCAGTCATGCAGTTGCCCCCCCCCCCAACCCAGTCGTGTAATGAAGCGAATATACAAGGCAAGTGGCCAGAGAGGCCCGGGCTAGTTAATGACAGCCGATATCTCCAAGCCTGGCGAGGAGGAAGGCTTGAAATATTTGCTCAGGAGACTCGCCGGGGGTTTCAATCTCACCACAAATCCATTTATATGTTTGCCCGCTGATTTATGGCCTTATTTTAACTGTCTTCTACATGCAAATGCGCAGCGACCGCTAAAGAAATATACATAATGTGATTCTCAGGGTCATCCCTCCAGCCTGTCAAGTCGAGGAGGTAGGTGGTATGTAGAGCCGGAGGAGGAAGAGGAGGGGGTTTGGGGGTATTGAGGTGGCCGTCCAGCTCCCTGGCTCTCATCTGAATAAAAGCCCCCATTAGGCCTTGGCCAGATATTCATCATCCCGCTCCTCGCCACTATCATTATCCACACATATAGATCCCCAGCAGCCATAAGGTGTGTCATCCGCTGCTACTGATGGCGAAGCACCAGAGGGACTGTAATGTAATTAAATCTGAAAATGTGCGACAGTTTCTATAAATGTATACTTATCCGAGCTTAGTGCGGCTAATAAGTAACTATTTGATTATCTCTATTTCTGTTCGGTATAATTAGGACTCTATCATGTCTAATTTAGAATTAAATTGATTAGCTTAAATGTGTGATCCAGCCATTTCTCCTTGTCCAGCTGCACACTGGAGGTCCTCACTTCCTCCTGTCTTACACAGGAGATACTGATTTGAAAATGATTCCCGGGCAGGCAATTATGATCATATATCCTGACACGTGAAGAGCAACTTTATTAAAGATATCTGTCATGGCGGCTCCTCCGCCAGTCTCCCTGTGTGGACATGACAAAGTGGATTCATCAATTAAGGCCCAGCAATTGCATTAGGCAGGGGTATTAGCCTGCCTTTACATTTTCTTTCACATTATTTCACACATTTTTCACACGGCGGTGTATGTTAATAAGGCCGCTCAGGCAGGGCGACTGACGCCCTGCTGGAAAGTGCCGCAGCTCAGGCTCGGGCCCCGTCGGCTCTCTCTCTCTCTCTGCAGATGGAGGAGTGGGCAGTTGCTGTTTAGCATGTGTCATTTAGACATGTGTTACATAGATACGGCGTTAAACCTGATTAAAAACATGATGTCTCTTCATACATCTGCGCCACACAATTACTTTTGCTTGTGTCAAACTCTTGGATTGTATCTTGATTCCTTTGCTATGCCATGTGGTTGGTGTTGAGAATCACTGGCTATTTATTTGATGTCATAGCACAAACACCAAAAATGGAGAAGGAAAAACCTACAATCTGATTGGATCACACAGTTACATGGTCCTTTATCAGCACTTTTATTCTCTCTTTAATTTTTCCATTTGACAAGAATTTATTTTTTATTTTATCCCCTTACATGTATTTAACAGTTAGTAATTTCCTTTTTTACACCATGAAAAATGATGCACTTTTTCCTCCAATACATTTATTTCTCACTTATAGTTAGTCTCTTGTTTTATATTTAAAAAATTATATTTTTTATATATCAAGCATATGATGGTCTTATGAAATGCAATGGGCTGATATACATTACCTATAAAACAGTGAGTGAAATACCTCACTGTGCTCCAACAGTGAAAAAGCTACTGCATTGATTGATTAGGAATAATAATTCAGTTATATTGAACAGTGTAACTGTCATTTGGCACATTTAGCACTCTTTACTAAAATCATATATGTACTTTTATTTATGAGACATTCATTAAATTATATTTATATTATATGTTTCACTTTTTCCAATGCAAAAGTGAACATTCAACAATTGAACACTTCCAAACAACCGGTGTACATCATGAATACTTGTATTTATTGTTACTTTTGCTGAGGTCTGCAAGGACCATACCAGTAGTCTGTCAGACGGCTGCACTCAACCACAACCACGCAAAGAAAAAGGTGAATGGTGATGCCAAAGGAGCCAGTTAGCCAACGTGCTTTGTTGCCAAAAACTTGACATTACACATGTACTTGCATGACACCTTTTCCATCACACTTAGTTATCTGACCCACTGTGATAGAATATTGATAAGTGCAACTTTAAGTTTATTTTGAAATGAATCGCTTTGATATGTAAAAATAGAATTAGTGCATTATTCCAGCTCTTACTTCAGCAAACAAATCCAAATACATCCCTCGCCGCTGTACCTTTACACAACAGACTACAAGCTAACAGTAGTTACAAGAAAAAGGCGGCAAAAATAAGTACAAACAGGAAATAATGAACAGATATCAACAGATCTGAAACAGTGACTTCTGAATTCTCCTACAAGTGAATCTACAGATCACTTACCTTTTGTGTTTTGTTTTTCTTTGTGGTTTGTGCTACTCTTCAGTTTGTAGAGTAAGTTTTTGATGTAACCGATTATTGCACCACAGAGTAAGAAACTGCAGAGCTTCAACAGTTTTCCTGTTTTCTTGGTAAAATGTACAGCTTTGATATTATACTATTTATTATTATTTTAGTCCAATCGCTAATATATGAATATTGTTTTACTTGTGCTCCAGCACAAATGGATTTCTCTGTCCATAGCTTTATCCAACCGTGTCAAGTCACCTGGTACGGCTCATTTAAATGCAGAATCTCAAAGCAAATCTCTGTTTTTAGACCATTCCCTTTTTTCCCTTTGAGAAATTAACCATTCTATTCACTGCATAAATTTTCAGGTTTCGCCTGTGCGACACTCGGAGGTGATGAATTTTTTATAGCAAAAAACGGTCTAATAATTGTTGAACAGATGTAAGTGTTGGAGAGTGGGCTCCGTCAGAGCTCATAAAATGGAATTAGCATGTTAACCCTGGCTATGCCTGGGAATGGAGAGGGAGGGGCCCTGGCAGTGTGAAGAGAAAGCAGAGGGAGATGTACTGACTGAAATGGACTCCTTCGTTGGGATTAATAAGGCGGACTGGTGCACTGGCAGGCAAAGGATGAGAGCAGCCATGGGAGCCAGGAATTGGGATGGGATCTACAATATATCCCATAAGCAGTGAACATACATGTTCATGTATGTATGATAATGTTCCTCCTTTTCTCCATGCATGTAATGATCTCAGCGTAGCCTATCACCCAGGAGTATCATGACTGAAGTTTGGAGAATGAACACCTTTAGAAGAAATAGAAGATATCGCTACTGGCAGGAAACGCTAAGAAAAACAGCGAGCACTGCCGTGTTAGAGCTCATGGTAGGTCGCTGCTCACGTGTAGATCAGTAGCCCAGATGGCCAACACCACCACTGAGTGACCAAAATATCCAGTTTGAGTTACAGGAGGGATTTTGCTTCTTTTAAGGTAGGATAGAAAATGTCGGGGGACAGAGTAACAAAAGCACGATTTAATGGATCTAATGGTGATGAGTGTCTTCTCAATACCAAGCAGCAGCTTCTGAGGAGTGCAGTTCCTCCGCAGACCACCAGAAGTCTGGCTCCCACAGCGAGTCAGTCCACATTGACTCCCATGCTAAAATGTCCAACTTTGTAGCAGAAATAAACACGCCAAGCGATACTAACTTGAGCGCATGTTTGCCACTTATTCAACCCACCACTTATTTAAATGGTCAGTACAAGTTAATGCAAAACCAACAAGATGCGTGCGGACAGCTCAGTTGGACTGTACTCACAGCACAGCAGCACTTTAGGATATGTTCACAATGGCAATGCAATGATGTTAATGTTAAGCAAGTGATGTTTGCCATGTTCATCAGCTTAGTTTAGCACATTAGCAAGCTAATGTGGCTAATTAGCATTAAACAGACAGTGCAAGTCTGATGGGAATGTCTTTAGTTTTGCAGATATTATATTATAGTATAGAACAATCCACAACAAAAAAATAGAAAATAATAAAATTTTAAATTTACGGAAAATACTGTATGCAGTGGCTGATCAGGCCACTCAGCCACTGAGGGGGAAGACTAACTATTTAAGCGACATTGCTAACCACAAAACATGCGGTTCTAGTCTACCTAATATAAACTAAAGAAGAGTAACATCAAAAACACATTGTCAACAAAATAACAGCACAAAAAAAAAAAAAAAAAAACAGCACATGGTGCAGTCCAACTGGCATTAACGTGATTTAAACTGGTCTGATAGAGCTGGGACTGGTTTAGTTGGTCAGCCAGATGACTCCAGCAGCAAACCCCAGGAAGTCAAAGAAAACTCAGTGAGCTTCATGGAAATGAAATAACTGATGTTTATCAAACTGATAAAGAAAAACTGGCAAAGAAAATGAACTGTGTGAACCCGGAATGGGAAGCTGTGCTGTCAAAAAATGCTAATAAAACTGTGCATGTTATATGAAGCAAAATCCAATCCATCCATGTCCAATTATATGTGCATTTTGAGTGTCACGCTTAAAATGAACCTGAAACTAAGTTAATGAAACAGAAGAGAAGAGTTTTTTTTTTTTTTTTTTTTTAACTTTAACTAAGCTAAAAAACTGACTTCAGTACAGTGTCCTTTGGCAGATCCTTATAGTCATACATAAGAATCCTGAAGCACAAAACCACATATGACACAGTAAATACCATGGAAATTCAAAGTGACTAACTGATCAGTGAGATCAAAGTTCAGCCCAGACTCTGGGCACTTCACTCTGCTTCACCCTCATGTCGAGACGTAGCGTGAGAAATATGTTATTTTCTGTTTTTTTTGCAGCTTCTGTGCTGCTATTTAAATAAACAAGTGTCTGTGGTTTGAGGATGTGTTTACAGTCTTTTGGACTGGATACCGCTGGGTCTCTGGTGTGTTGCTGGCATCACCCGACTTGCTTGATCTGGTCCGTCTTGGCAGTCCCCGGCTGGCTGAATAATTTAACACCCCGCCGGAGTGGACGGGCCTGAAGTTTGACCCCGAGTTTTTTTTTTTTGTTTTTTTTTTGAGTGAAGGCTCAAAGTAAATGCTGCAAGGCTCTCTGCACGGCATGGAAACTGCCATGTCCCTCATGTTTATGTAATGTTGAGCATAAACCCCTTTTCAACCCTCGTGCCTCTGCTTACTTACCCCACAATCTCAGATGTACTCATCTGCTTTGCCGGCCTGTGGTGGGACTATCACGATGCTTTCAGTTTTGGTCCATTCCTGTTCTTTGTTTTGTAACTGGATTGAATGAGCATCCTGTACTAACAGCTTCTGGCAATAGGAATATGTCTCCAAATTGATCACATCCATTTATGCCACCATACAACTTGTCTTCTTTGAACAATACAGCACCATTTATTCCAGGCCCCTGAAAGGTCTCCTGTACCTTGATGAAGGCCTTTTATAAAAGCCCATTAATACTGTACTTTACATAGCTGTGTGACATAAATTCACTAGCCGTTAATTACATGTCCCTATGAATAATTTACAGTCTGAAAATAAATGAATAGTACAGTAATCCATTGGAGCTGTGCAGAAAGACAAGAGGCGCCTCTGATTCAAATGGTGTATGAGTTGTGTTTGCGCCTCCCAGAGAATACACAATCACCTCTGATGAGCCTAATCATCCCCCTTGTGCTGCTGTATTAAAGCGGGGCCATCGAGAGCAAACTGATCCACTGTAACCCGTGTCTGCAGCTGCGCAGTGACATCAATATTTAAAATCTTTCTTATGCATGTATTCCGGCTTGTCCGACTTCATTAAGGCCATTCCTCATCCCTCAGGCTGGGACACGTTCCCTCCGGAGCACTTGGAAGAAGGCGGCTGAGAGGAGACGCCACCGCTGCTCGGAAGATTCTCATGTATGTGCGTTCCCCATGCGTTCCCCTGCTAATAAGTGCGTCCATGACAAGGAGGACAGCACCACAAAGCGTACATATGTACACATCCTGAGCTCATCTACGGGCCAATGCTCCTGCATAACTAGAGCTTTTACATACACCTCTGCAGAGCCAGTCCCGCTGAGGCGTATACCCATTTATTTGTCCCTACTTGGTGGACATTATTATATTACACTTAGCTGGGTTCAAACTTCATACCATGGCAATAGAAAATAGTCAAGGACCAGTGGCCAAATGAGAAAAAATAAAACAGCAGTGAGAGAAAGAAAGCGGGGGAGAGAGAGAGAGCGATGTGGCTGTGTGTCGTGGTGACTGGCCCAGTGACTGGCCCAGGCTGAACGGCCCAGGCTGAACGGCCCAGGCCCGCTGGTTTGTGAGCTGCTACTTCAAAGCCTCCAGTGTGGAATTTGTCTGTCGGCCATCTTGGCTTTTTGAAACCAGAAGAAATCATATTTGGAGGAGAAGGTGGAGCTGAGGAGGAGTGAGGGGTGGATCTGACCTGCTCTGTACTCTATCCTGATTGGGTGGTACAGTCTGTCAATCACACTGTAGCCACGCCCCCTAACCCATCCCCTGCTCTATTTTCCTCTAAATGGACCATCATTTAAAAAATGAACATCATGTTGTATTGAAGACTTGAAACTAGAGACTGAGACCATAAACTCATTAGGAAAACATTTACTGAGCTAATAAATCAAGGAGAAGTAGGGACATTTTCCCATAGACTTCAATACAATCTGACTTCTTTAACAACCAGTGGAGTCGCCCCCTGATGGTCATTGGAGAGAATGCACCATTGGCTTCACTTAATAGCCCAGGAGTCAGTGTCCATTCTTATATCCAGCCTCTGCTTTGTACATCACCTTAAACCATCAATAAAAGTGTTTGGTGTAATGCTCCCCCAGCTGCTTTCTTAAAATGTGCTGTCCATGCAATTTCAAGCCTTGGCTCCCTTCACATACACAGAGAACAAAATAACAAAATGCATTTTTCTGGGTACAGAGCAAGTATTAGCATTTGAAGCAGTTACGTGCATTTCACTATGTGCACTCCAACTATGCATTCTGTCCGTTAGATCTTCATGTGATGCTGATACGCTGCAAAATCCAGAACGCCAACATCCCCGCTGCCCAAATCACATCTGACAGTAATATACCTTAATTCCTATTCTTCTTATTCTCACAGTGGAATAATGATTTTGTGTTTTAATTTCCTGTTCAGGTGGAGTGATGGCTCATGCCAGGCTGCGAGACCTGCTCCATTAGCTGGTCAAAGGCAGACAGAAATGAAACAGAAGCCTTCAGTCTAGTGGATTGGTGCCTGGTTGGCCAGCCACTTACTGTAGGAACTGTGTTGAGTTTTATGCAACACTTACAATCCACTGGCGGACTAACAGCTCCCATTAAATCCACCCGCAGTCCTCCATTCAGGTGCTAATTGATTCTGAGGTCTGGGTTTGTCAAGGCAATTATTAGTATGTGCTTAAAATGGCTAGTGATGGCCTTTGAGGGAAACGGAAACAGCAGGGGAGTATTTCACTTTTAAAGGCATGGCATGGTTAATAATAGGTAGAAAAAATTCTCACTGTATCACATTGGCAAAAGATGACATCAATATGGGGATTTTCAATTTCACCATTCATTAGAGTCCCAGATTTAAAAGAAGGGGGTATTGGGGAGTTAATTTGAAAGGCATTAGGGTCTGTGTATGTGCTGGTAATTAACACCACACACACACACACACACACACACACAGATGATCAGATTAAGATTCCATGACATCTCAACTCCAGCTCTCCTTTACTTAAGTGCTCCACTGAACGTGGCTGAAATGGGCTCTTATGAGCTTCTAGTCTCCACTGGCCGTAAAAGGCCAAATAAAGGTTTAAATGGCTTGTGAATTTAACTGCTGTGTCTTTTTCACTTTTCTGAAATGGTACTAAATGTAGATGGTGACTGTGTCTCTTAACAGCAGGACGGCTCCATTACAGGATGTGACTGAGTAAAGTGCCCTGAAAGACGTTGTTATTCTCATTCACTTTATTATTTCTGCTGATCATAGTCGGGAGTGAATCTGTCAACTGTCTTCAGCGAGAACCACTGATGATGAGACAAATTACACCCAGAGACATAGGTGTCATGTGTTTTGACCTGCAGATGTGCACATCTGGGCCGACACACTATCATCACGTGGAACCAAGTGGGAACCCACTTGGTTTGTGCGCTGCAGTTTTGAAGCCTCCAGTTTGTCCGTTAGCCATCTTGGTTTTTATGCAGAACAGAAGAAACCATATTTGGAGAAGAAGTAGGATGCATGTTCATTTGATAGCTTTAGACGTGTCGGTAGGTGTATTGTTTAATTGAGGAGAGCACCAGGCTCACATCTCCATCTGTCTGCTGTCTTTATACTAAGCTAAACTAAACAGCCCCACACTGACATGAGATTTATAATAATCTTTTTATCTTAGACTAAGAAGGGGAAAAAAGTTGAACTCTTCCTATAAGATGCTGTGCAGAGGAGATTGGTTAATAGGCCTTTAATATTGTACTATATGTTGACTATTATAAAGTAGGCTTTTAGCTTCTTGTTAGCAAAGTAAGCTGTGCAAGACGAGGACAAGTCTCTGTGAACTTGCAAAGAAAGAATTTTTGAACACACTTTGAGTTCATTTGCAGCACGTTTGTGTGTTTTGTTTGTCCGTGCTTCTTCTTCTTCTTCTTCTTTGGACGTGGTCAAAAAAAGTCATTAGAGTGAGAGATGAGGAGTCGCACGGCTAATCAGTGCCTGGAATAGTGGCTGATTCATGGTGAATGGGTGATAGAGAGGTAAGAAGGGAGGGAGAGAGGGATGAGGACCAGGGATGATACCCACATGAAATGGAGCAAAGCCCGTCACAATGCGCTAAGACGCGAGTCAGCACAGCTGCCATCCGCATTTTCTTTAGGATTTGTTGTATTTTCATTCTCCACCACACTGCATCTTTTTTTTTTTTTTTTTTTTCTTCCTTTCACTCCCAGAAACATATAAAGCACACTCCCACCTGGACCTCATTCACCAGCCAAAGGCATTTATCTGAGTCTTCACACACATTTGCATCAGAATTACCTCCAGAGGTACTGATGTTAAACTCTCAAACCACTGATTCTGCGGATCACTTAAGCCCCGAGCTTATCTGGGTTATTATAAATTTTTGGAAGGATTTATAAAATCATATTTCATGAGGGAACGTTGCACTGCAGACCATTCCCAGGTGTTATTTCCAACACGTATATATACACACACACACACACACACACACACACACTCAAAGTCAGTCAGTAACACACACACACACACACACCCTTGTTTACCTGTTTGGTGGCTTGGCATTGTGGAATGAAGCACACATCTTTCTGCAAATCCGCTTTGGCTCCATTTACGGATACTTCTGTAAATTGGCTCATTGCAGATCAGGCTCAAAGTTTAGAGAGTTGATCAGTAATTCAACTTTAATTTGCAGCAATGAAAACTGAAAACTGAAGTGAAATGATCAAGTGGTTCACGCAGGCAAGGATATTGCGTTTTGAGGAGACGGTCCTGTAGAAAACGGGCCCACAGGTCGACCGTCAGCAGGTTATTATGACCCACAGGTTTTGCTGCGAGGCGACATCAGGCGGGCGTAGTAATAATGACAGGAGCGAAGGGGAAAGTGCGGCGATTAGAGGTGAAACAATATGTTTTGACAATGATGCAGTACGTATAATTTTCCATGGTTCCGATACGATTCCAGAACGATATTTGGCTCATCTAGAACGATACGATTCAATGACCTGAAAACACCGACAACGGAACCAGTGCGATTGTGAAATAAATACCTGGGTGCTGCACAGTGCAGGCGAGGAGTCCTAGACGTTTTTATTATAAGGGAATCAGGGATAAATTAATTAATCATTAATGCAACTTAATTTATTAAATACTATAAAGTGTCGTGGGCTCATTTGAGAAGCAGCATGTAACCAACTACTGATCTTGTCCATGTTACAGTGATACTCCTCAGGTACAGTTTAACTTAACTAAGGGAAATCAGGGATGAATTAATTTAAATTATATAAATGAATGATAAATTCATTCATTTATCCTATGCGAATCGATTTTAGATCGATACATGTCCCCTGTGAAGGACGACTTCACAGGAGGCCTGTCGATGTAGTTGGATCGTAAGAATGTAAACCAATACGTCGATGTAGTCGATGAATCTTTACACCTCTAATGGTAATGTAGTTTATCGAGGGTCCTGGGCAGGAGGAAGTTGGGGTGGATTGATGGGTCAACAAAACACAGGAGCATGACAGAGGAGAGCAGTGTTCGATTCCCATGTGAAAGCATAGATCGTTTATAAAAATGGACGTAGACTCTGGATCTGAACAGTGAAGCCAATGCTGAAGAGCCTTAAACCTTCATTCTCTCTAATGACCATCAGGGGGCGACTCCACTGGTTGTTAAAGAAGTCAGATTGTATTGAAGTCTATGGGAAAATGTCCCTACTTCTCCCTTGATTTATTAGCTCAGTAAACGTTTTCCTAATGAGTTTATGGTCTCAGTCTCTAGTTTCAAGTCTTCGATACAACATGATGTTCATTTTTTTAAATGATGGTCCCATTAAGTGTGGCTACAGTATGATTGACAATCAGGACAGAGTACAGAGCAGGTCAGATCCACCCCACACTCCTCCTCAGCTCCACCTTCTCCTCCAAATGTGGTTTCTTCTGGTTTCAAAAAGCCAAGATGGCAGACGAACAAATTACGAAGTCAAGTCTTCAAACCAATGGGTGACATCACGGTGGATTGACAAAGTTAAAGTAGCGGTTTGTGTTGTTTCTATTATTCATTGTTATTGGTAACCGTGACAACCAAGATCGTCTATTGTTGAGTAAGTACTCATTTCAACCCATTTCAGTAACATTGGCAACAAGTGGGTAGGTACATCACTCTCCGTACAGTCTTAGTACTCGTAGTATTTCAGGGGAGTTGATGTCGTATCAGAGCGTTGGTGTGGTTGTTCAGGTTGGAGGTCGTTTGATGTTCAGAAATGTGCTTTTGGTGCATTTGATATGTGATGTCAAGTTTTATTTATATAGCATCACGGCAAACACATACATCTTTGTCTCACTGAAACAAATACATATCGACTATTTCAGGCTACGGGAAGTGAAGTTTTACATCACCACCTCCCCCACAAGCCCCAAACCATGGAGAAGATAAGGTAGCAGGTGCCTCAGTGTCTATTCAGGAAGTTCAGACGACTTGTTGGCTTGTGGTGACACGAGAAGAAGAAGAAGAAGAAGAAAAAAAAAGAAGCAAGTGTTCTATTTCTCACTCGCATTGGTGGTTAAAATTACCTGCACCAGCACTTCACTTGTGAATTGTGAAGCATTTTCCCCATTCTGAACAGACAGCATCTTAGAGAATCTGATAGATGAATGCCCACACTGTACACTATTGTCTAAGTCCACAATTTGAACTTCCATTCAATTCGGTGCATCAAGGAAAGGAAAGAGGCACTTAGACTGGGTGTCTTTTCAAAAAGCGTACAATTCTTAATGGCCATCATGTGTTTTTCCCGCCTTTTGTGAAGCATCTCGTGTCATTTTCACTTAAGTGCGGATTGCCTGTTTGTCTTTTCAGAGTCAGGCAATTTATACCCCCCCCCCCAGCTTTTATGCAAACCCACCAAAACTGAGCTTTTTCCCTGTCAATTGGACATTTTTTATGGTTATAATTTTACCACTTTAAAGGCTAGCAAAGTTGCCCCAGAGGGCTTGCAGGCTATCATCCGTTGTGTAATGTCCAGGTATTTTCTGCCCTGCTGACACGACACCACTGCTCATTACTTGTTTTTCCAGTCGGTCAACAGTCACAGTTGCTTTTTAACCACGATCGCGTTGCCGTTTTGCCTTTGTTTTTTCCTCCACTTCAATTTTGACAAACTTGATCTTTTGTTTCCAAGCTGCGTGACTGGCTGATGGCTCATCCTCTTCTTTTTTTTTTTTTCTGTTGATGTTGCTGCTTCACTAGATTCCAGCATCAAAGTTGGTGTGTATGAATATGATTACTGACGTGGCTTTGACTGTAACAGATTTGTGCTTAAATCCTTTAAGTAACATCACATGAGTTGAGCATGAGGGTAAGTTGACAATGATCTTCTCATGGTCTCGGACTATAGACTCAATAATTGTCCCGTTAGATCTTAGAGCTGCGTTTATACCATCGACCACAGGGTTTTATTACAGAGGCTGATATGCCATCGGGAATAGAGGACCACATTAGGCAGGTGTGAGTCATATTTATCAGGTAGATTCCTCCTCACCTTCCTCACCTATAAGGCCCTGAATGACCAAGTTCCATTGTATCTTAAAAAGCTCATGGTTCCCAACAGAACCATTAATAAGAGAAAAAAAAAAAAACTCTCAGGTTCCTCTCCTGTGAAACCAGCTCCCCAGTCTGGGTTCAGGAGGCAGAAACCGTCTCTACCTTTAAGACCAGGTTTCAAACTGTCCTCTTTAATAAAACGTATATTTATTGCTGGCTCAGGTGATCCATGAACCATCCCTTAGTTATGCTGTTATGGGATGAGGCTTCTGGGGGATCTGCCATGATGCACTAAGCACCCCCACTCTCTCCCTCTCCCTCTCTATCATTTCTATCATTCCACTGCATGTCATTAACTTCGTGCTTCTCGTCTCTGTCTGTCCTCATTCTGCAGGTATCTGACTCCAGAGCTGCAGGATCCAGCTCCAACACCACGACACTCATCATCATCATCATCATCATCATCATCATTCGTTTCATTATTAGTTTTATTATTATTAATAATCGGTGCTGCTGTCATTGTAGCTATTATTATTAATCACATTACTACACCTTCAAGTATCACTATAATTATTACTATTACACCAGCCGGTCTGACAGGGCTTGAATACAACAGTATACAGCTGTTCCCCCCTTTCTCCTCTCTTCGAAATTCCTCTCCACTCAGCCCAAACAGTTGACACATCCTTCCAAGCCCAAACACACACACACACACACACACACACACACACACACACAGTCAGCGAGTGCTGCTCGTGGTGTAACCGGGCTTCTCTATAATATTGTAAGGTCTCAACTTGACTCTGAGATGATGTATGTTATGATTTGGTGCAATGTAAATACAAGTGAATTGAGTGACTGTAATCTGTGATAATAATAATATTACTGACACGTGTGGGCCTGTCTGACTGCAGCCCGAGTCAATACAAACTGCTCTGTGTAATGGATGTGTACTGAGCACGCTCAAGTAAACTCAATAATTATCCACTTCTGTATCAAAAAGGACGAGGAGCAGTCATTGTATTTCATCACTTCCACCCTCAGCATCTCATCTGTATGGACTGATTTGTCACCAATCTAACTTCACCCGCATGCGTGACACTGTGGAGGTGAGCCCACCCTCCCCGCTATGACACCCACCACCCCAGCCTCATCCTTGTCCCACCCTCCTCTGCTCTCCTACACAATTAAAAATGCATCAGGGAACGGATTAGATGCATGATCCCCAGCTCTACTGATCCGGAGTGTGAAGCTGTCACGGAAAGGGATGGGG
>CM076661.1:21727461-21737859 GCA_038496675.1 Rachycentron canadum
ATGTGTATAAGCACACACACACACACACACACACACCGCCACCTCCCACCCCCCCTCCTCCCCGTTTTTCCTCGTGCTAAAATATGTCTTGCTAAATTGCTGCCGACACATCTGCATATTTGGTTTTCTGTAAAATATTTGATTGCTCTTTCCATTAACTGTGACAGTGTGTGTTAAGGCTTTGTGGTATATAGGATATCTCTCTCTCTCTCTCTCTTTCTCTTTCTCAGTAGTGAAGAGAATGAATAATTGAACTGCCTTTGCTATGAGGAAAAAAGGAGGAAAAAGAAAGAGAAAGATATATCAATTATGTTGGATTGTCAGCCGGAGAACGCGGCGCACGAGTAAAATAAAAAAAAAACAAAAAAACAAAAAAAAAAAAAGAATATGGAGGGAGCGAGTGTTTGTTAGGCTTACATCATCAGCTAAAACAAAGCAAACACGAGATCTTTTTTTTTTGTGTATTGTGCTGCAGCCACGTCTGCTGTGCAGAACAGCTGTTAATCTGCCACGCCGTCAGATGCTGCATGTAGGCGTGTGTTCAGCCATTTTTCCGTCTCACAAGTAGGATTTTGTAGTTTCAGGTCAGCCGAAACTCCCCCCCCCCCCCAAAAAAAAAAAAAAAAAAAAAAACAACTTGAGAAACCCTGCAGCCGTTAACTGCATATTGCTAATTGTTTCACTTTTTTTTTTTTTTTTTTTTTCGTTTTGCACCTGGAAAACTAAATGCTGATGAGGGAGTGTGTGCGTTGTTGCCATCTCTCCAGCATGGTCAATTTGTATCGCAGCGCTGTTAAGAGAGTTTGCCCCCGAGAAGCTCCCATTTGATTGTGAAATGGCTAAATTGTGTGAGAGTGTTTCCAGCATCTGGTTATTAGCTGGCTGTATTCATTATGCGTTATTGTTGCCTCCCCTCTGTGATCAAAAGTGTTATCTGGGTGTAATTCTATCAGCGAGCACAGAGCAGTACAGTCTGAACGCACAAACACACACACACACACAGACACCGTGAAAGTGGTTTGTATGTGGACTTACCTGAGGTGAATAAAATCAAAAAGTCTGATGCGACTTTTATTTTCCAAACCACAGCACCCGCCATCACACAGCTAGCTATTCGCTAGCCAAGAGCTTGGTAGCCAAACACAAATACCTTTTTTTGTCTGCATTTAAAAAAAAAACAAAACACAAACAAACAAACAAAAAAATCAGTTTTAATTCGGCCACATCGTAATTGAGTTCCTTCTTCCTTCTTCCTTACAATGGGGCAGAGTTTTCTTCCTTTTTTGTCTGCATTTGAAAAAAAAAAAAAAAAAATTTAAATTAAAACCTCGCAAATGACGCAGTCGCACAATGCAGTGGCAATGGCTGTGTCCAATTAAGTAAATAGTAGTAAAGTAAATAAAAGTAAATTGTAGCAGTGTCAGAATGTGTGGTGAGGATCACTGGACCCTATACAGTGGACTCAGAGCATCCCACGATGCATCATGAAAAGTAGCAGACAAATGGTCATTAACCAAGCAATGCAGGCTGTCATGGACTGCGCTGAAAGACAGAAAAACGCTGCAGAGAACGAGTGGTGTTTGAAATTAGGGCCCAGTTTTTTCCAATGAGCTCACTGTGCAGTCCTCTGCATAGAAGTCCCTTCGAAGCCAGTAGGGAGGAGTGGGTGAGTGTGATCTCGGACACAGTGAAGACCAGCAGCTAGTTATGGTTTTAACAGGTATTTTAATGTGTTTAAATTGTAGTTTAATTGTTGATTGTTAATACTTTTACTCTGGACAAAGAGCGTGTGAGAATGACTCGTGCTTGTCTGACCAAACTGAAAACTTTGCATCTTTTTTTTTTTTTTTTTTGTCTGTTGCTACCACTGTTTGCTCTTGTGGGGAACAGTAAAATGCGTCTTCCTGCATAGGCACAGAGACACAACTTCAGGTAGCGGTGAATGGAATCTCAGTTTGCCTTGCAGCGAAACAGTGTCGCACCCTTTGGTCTATTAGCTCGAGTGCATGTGTGGGCGACGAAACTGAACTTGAATTTGTCGAACACATTCGTAAAGGAAAGTAAATAATTTCCTCAGTATCAGAAATTGACGCTGTGATGAGGAAGTGAGCAGTCAGAGCTCAGCACGCACACTTGATATCTTCCTGCCCTAATAAGAGGTGATAAAAGGTCAGTGCTTCAGAAAACAAGGTGCAAAATTCAAGCTGCTCCTCAAATTTCATATCTCCGGCTAAATGTCACCGGCCTGCTTCCCCTGAACTGGGAGCAAAGATCGTGGCACTGGGGACGACGTGGGGTTCAGCCTCCCGCCTTCACTCCGCTGAGAGAAAGAGAAACAGGCGACCTGAGAAAACCCCACTCACGAAAGAAGAAGAAGAAGAAGAACAAAAAAAAAAAAAAAACGACAGAGAGGAGGAGGAGGAGGAGGAGGAGGGCCTGTTTTTCTGGTTGTTATCTCCTCACTCTGCTGCAGCTGCCTCATACAAACACCTGCCGGCCTTCCGCAACACCAAGAGAAAAGTCATTTCTAGCATGCGATAACCTGGCCTCGTGTGTGCAGCGGGGGAAAGACACCTTGTGGACGTGGTTAAGATGCTATGACACCTCTCTCTCTCCTCGCTGCGCTCAACCACTCACTCCATTTCTGCTTGTTTACTCACTATTTATGATTTTATTTTTTTCCTCCTCTCTACACACACACGCTTTTCTTGCCTCCGCTGCCTTTGATCTGGGCATTCAGAAGTGCTTTTTGAAATGCTCCTCTTTTGTTCCCCCCCTCAGTCCTGTCTTTTTTTTTTTTTTTTTTTTCCCTCCGAGCGGCGTCTTCAGAGGAGAAGAAGCGTCCAATTCTGTCACATTTCTCTGTCGTCTTTGTGTGTGTGTGTGTGTGTTTGTGCCGGTGTGTGTCTCTGTGTGTTGACTGTATGTGGGCCCTTGCAAACTGGCAGAGAAATCAGCTCCACAAAAGCCTTGTGACTTTACAATAGCTGCCGTGGCGTTATCTTGACAGCGAAGGAGAGGCCCCTTTTGTCTACGGCGGGCGTCGTCGGCAAAGGGCTCCGTGTCCAACAGCTCGGCTTCCCTGTGAAGGACTTTGCCCACCATAGAGGCTGGCGGATGAATGCCGGGATTCAGTTAGACATGCATGACATATTGCCCTTGGAAAATATGAGGTGGTAATAACAGAGGAAGGAGGCAAAGGGTCAAGGGCTCTCTGTGCTGGTCCTTGAACTCTCTTGTTGAAGCTCTTCAGACTGCGAGGCCTCTGAGAGCCCATCCAGCAGCAGCCAACCTGCATGATGCGCTGTGTCTCTGACAATAGACCACGGCCTTGGGCCGAAACGAACACAGAAAAAGCTGTACTTCAAGAACAGACAAAGACGATGTAACAACTCGCTGCGGTGTGAACACACAATGTACTCAAGGTTGGAACCACAGCTACACTGACACCTTTATCTGTGGATATCAGCCTCCCATTAAAATCAGGTAGTGACTTTGTTCTAATGTACCTATGTCAGGCCAGTTTTTATTCCACCGTGCCGGCGACAGCCAGTCAGAGACATGACAGCTCAGCGGCTGCCAATTTGGAACAAACACTCATTTGGATTCAAGGATAAACTAATAGAATTTGGTGGGCAAAGGTCAAAGGTCACTGTGATATCACATGTTTTTGGCCATAACTCACAAATTCACACTCTAAATGTGACACAATTCAACTCAAATGTCGATGAGGAAAAAAAAAAAAAAACAAAAAACATCATAATGTTCTGCAAAAACAACTAATTATTCAGTAATTAATAATAATGCCAAGTAATTTTTCAGTGCTGTAACTCAGGAAGAGGACATTGTGGCCGTGTTTCATCACTGGACCAATGAAAAAGGTCATTGCCACACTATGCACAGGTCCGAGCTTGGACATCCGACATCAACTCCCAAATGAAGCGGTCACAAGAGACAGATTTTTAAAAAAAACGATCAAGCTCGGTCCTGCTTTGCTCCCAAAGCTGTGTCCTTGTGTTGAAGGGATCCTGAGGTCAAAGGTCAAAACGTGCATCAAAAGGAATCAAGGCTCAAGGTCTTGTTGTACTCAGGTACGGACCAGACAGAAGTTTACTTCAACTGAACAAATGTATCCACATTAGAAATGAATATACTACACTTTCTTTCTACTGTGGAAAAGGTGTTTCACCTTTCTCTGGCGCTCAGAGGAAGTAGAAATTATTGAAAAAAGAAAAAAAAAAACTGTTTGGGTCTAATTGGACACATTTTGACGCATTTGAGGGAACTGAAACACGCTAAATTACTAAATGACTTAGTTCACACTAAATATATATTTTACATTCTCTAATTGTTACATGTGCACACTGCTGTGCTCTGAGGTCACTATCTGTCCGTGTCCTGTCCTGGTCTTTGGGACACTGGGGACAGAGTTTAAACAGGGTTCTGGTAAATCTGGTAAAGGAAACTGGACTCTGGGGCTGAAGTGGTGCTCAGGTCAAAACTACCCCCCCATATTTGATTAACAGGAAACGAAAATCCCCCGATGGAACTGAACTGTCACTGTTAGTCACCAGGTCCAGGGTGCCCCTGTTGTTCCAGGTTTGTGTTTTCATATTTAATATTCCTACATTGATATGAGCAGCTCTTGGCTCAGACTCCAGCTCAGAGGAACAGGGGCCGCGGTGTTTGTTTCTGCCTCAGGGAGCGGGAGCAGGTTGAACAGCAATTGATCTCAGCTATTATTTATTAGTGAATACAACATTATCATAACTGATAGAGGTGAAACAAGACCACAGCTGTAATGCACCCTAAAGCATAGACCTTTTAGCCATTAATGTGATTTTAATTTTTTTTTTTTTTTTTTTATGAACCTTTGCTGCCACAGTTTGCATCATCCTCCTGAAAGCACATTCATGATCAGGATCAGATTGGCCAACGTGCTGGAGGACCTGACCGTGGTTCTCAGTAGATCTCAGCGTGCTCACACAGAGAACAAAGAACAGACGGCAGGAAGGAAACAATAGATATTAAAGCAAGACAAGGATGATAAAAAAAAAGAAAAAAAGAAAAAAAAAGCACAGATGCAGCTATTACATATCACAAACAGGTGTTAAAATAGAAATAGAAAGAAGAGACTACAACCAGGCTGATCTGATATATCTGCCGTGTTGTGGTCTGGTTTGAGCTGCACAAGCAGTGAAACACAAATGGAAGTTTGATGGAAGGTTGTTCTGCACAAAAATCTTGAAATGCACAAATAAATCAAAAGAAATCGGAGTATTTTGTGCAATTTTTTTTGTTCCCCGGTGATGATGTTTTTGGTTCATGGCTCCTCTTGTAATAATTCGAGGTTAAGTTTTAATGGGATTCATCAGCCTCACAAAGAGAGTGAGTAACCGACATCAGCAGGAACACATGAATCGAATGCATTTATTGTCTAGGCTGTAAAATATGCACAACACCTTCCAAGATATGCTCTTAATCCCAAATCTGAATTTCTGATGGGATTATAAAAACATAAAACATGGTCAGATGTAAAACTCGCCGTCCCTATCTGTGGCCAGCGAACTCTGTCACCTCCTGCTCCCTCTGGATTTGCCGTGTATAATCCCAGCCGTCACCTCGTGGAAGCCATTGTCCCGTTAAGCAGATAAACTGGTGTGGATTGGATTTTTAATGGCATTAGCGGAGCAAGAGGTGATGACCAGTAAGAGGATTGTGAACTTACAGGGACCTCTGAGGCACTAAAAACCTCATCTGAGCTCACGTCTGACTTGCAGCATCAAAACGCTTCCTAAAAGTGTTGAATGACCCCGTAATGATGTGGAGGCAGCAGCTCGACCGGCCGCTCCGCTGTCGCCTACCCTCCTTTTCCCCCAGCTGTCAGTCAAGTGCCAGAGTCAGCCGGAGCAGCCTGAACCCGCCTCTGATTGATGCAGCGTTTAGCTGGATTATAGGGTCAGAATACGTCTAATCCAGCACTTTCACTCCCAGCCAAAATAATACACGTGGAAATGACTCAGAGCAGCTCTGACATTGTAATGTGAGAGGCTGAGCTGTGAGGACAGAGAGGGGGGGGGGACATACCTCATGTGTCCACCAGGGGAGCCCTTCACTATAAAACTTGTCCCTACAATGGGAACAGATAGTAAGAACACAACAGGCTCAGGAGGCACAGAGCTGAACACACAACTCGAATTACACTAAATCAATGATTTGCCTCGGGATGAAGCTGATGGTCGACACATTTATTCATTCGTATTATTTTCAAATTACAAAGATTATCAAACCCTACCATGATAGAAGGTGTCTTGAAATAAATTTCTTTTCTTTTTTCCAAAAAAATAAATAAAATTTTGTAATTTGTTATTGTTCTCATACAACTACAACAACTCCACTACAGCTAAGTTTCATTGCTCTCTATTGTAAAATGACAATAAAGCTGCAGTGAAATTAATTCATCCACAGCAGATTGTGATAGAAAATAAGTCATTTTCTTTCTGGGATAAAAAAAAAAAAAAAAAATTCATCCAGTGTAAGTAAAAATAAATAAATAGTAAATAAAAGATAATAATTTGATTCAAATTTGACCCAATTTAAGACTAACTAAACACTCATTAAACAGATTACGTTTTAAATGACACTAGCAATTTAACATCGTTTACTTTCAGACTGAAAATGTGATGACACTCAGAATATTTTACAGTTTGCAACACAGGTCGTTCAGGATCAAATTAGAAATGAATATGAAATGAATTTTAGGTTCATCGGTTCAAATCAAAGGTGATGGTCACATCTGTATCTCCGGTCTGAGGTGGGGGTAAGGAGGGGGGTGGGGTCAGGTGTTCACAGTGACAGGGGCTCCTGTAGACGTGTGAGGTGTCACATGGTAACCTAACACGGTGTCGTCACACATCCGTCTAAAGCACGTGGCTTTACGTGTTTTGTTTTAGAGCTGAAACGACACACTCAGAAAATGGATCTGCAACTATTTTTAGAACAAGTAAAATTTCAGTGTTAATTGTGCAAATTATCTGTTGCTCTTTGCCTCATGTGGCACACACACACACACACACACACACACACACACACACACACACACACTCGTGGATTCAGAAGATAAAACAAAAACCCAGTTTGATTTACACTGATAGCTGTTTCAGGACTGAACGTTATTTATTTATTTGACAGAAACAGGGCTGTTGCATTCAGGTGCATTAGTTTCAGCTGGATATTCCCATTAGACCAGCAGCAGAGTGTACATGTAGGCACCGTGAAGCTACAGCACGTGTTGTTTTATGATGCAGCGGCGACGATAGTGCTGATTGACGGCCACAGTGGTTGTGATAAACCCCACAAATAAAATTTAAAAAAAAAAAAAAAAAAAAAAAAAAAAGTTCCTTCCACCTTTAGATTCCGTAAAAACCATTAAACTCCTTTTAGCCGTCGCTGTGTGTTCTGATGTCTTACAGAACACGCTCCACCTGACTGACTGTCGAAGCCTCGTAAATGATCTGTGGATTAAAATTAGACTAATTATGAGAGGATGTTTATCCACGGCTGGAGTTTAAATAAAAACCTCCTGTAGGCCTATTTATGTTTCTGGTAACGTGTCAAATAATCACCACACTGTCAGAGTCTGGGTTGATCTCCACCATCAGCGAGAGACGTGATTGACACTGGGACACTGAGCCACAGAGGTTAGTGACTGGATGTAAAAACTCAATACGCCATTGATTAACAATTACTGGGCGCTGCATATATAAGCAGGGTAACATTTAAATCACAGAGCCGAGGGTAGATTGATCAGTCTGCCATTTACAGCCTTCAGAGGAGTTTTCTTTCTCTCTGACACACAGTCCTATTCTGCAGTAGGTATGGAGAAACTATAGGAATAATAATAATGATAATAATACATATATACCAAGATTATCCAGTGCAGAGAAATGCTGCTTCAAAGGCAGAGGGTTTTTTTTTTTTTTTTTTTTTGCATTCTCTGACTCGCGCTGACAAAAGAGGGCAGTATGATGACATTGACAAGGTAAGCAAACTTTTACTTTGACACACACCCCATTCATTCTGTGTGTGGGTGTGTGTGTGTGTGTGTGTGTGAGAGGGAGAGAACGGAACGTGTATGTATGTGTGTGGTATTTGGGGGAGGCATGTGTGTGCACCATGCCTTTGCCAATGTGCTCAATGTATGCAATTACTCACGAATGTGGATGTGTGTGAATGAGCGCACACGCCCAAATGTACACACCCCCTTTTCCCCGACACACACACACACACACACACACACACACACACACACATGTATCTATATACACACTCAAACACACATTCTTACGTGTTTTCATAATGGTGTAAGAAGGGCCTTAATGTTTTCCACAACTGCCGGAGAAAGTGTGTGTGTGTGTGTCTGTGTGTGTGTGTGTGTGTGTGTGCAGCAGGGGGTGGATTTTTTCTTCTACCTTCCTCACACTGTACAAGACAAGAAAAAAAAAAAAATGCAAAAAAATTGTTCCCCTAATTTTCCAACCTGCCTCCGAGCACAAAATGTTAAGTGCAGGTTTTAACGTACAAAAGAAAAAACTTTCCTTTTCATGTGTGCACCCCCACCACCACCACACACACACACACACACACACACACACACTTCACCCAGAAAAAAAAAAAAAATGTGTAAATTCAGACTAAGAGATTTGACATACAATTAGGTTACAGTGTAAAAATCAAACAGGAAACAAGGTGTGAAAATGCACTCCCAGTGTTGTAATGACATCATAAGTGCTGGAAAGCCTTCGACCAGTGTAACCCTGGTTAGCATTCAACAAACACTTGTCTCGGGGATGAAAGACTCATTGAAAGCCAGCCTGCTAATGATAGTATACTCAAACAATCAGGGCAGAGCACACATTGGCCCCCATCTCGCATAACGACAAACACTAGTCCTAAATATGATGGCATCGCTGCTGTGTGTTGGAACGGGCTCCTGGTGCGCGGCGCCAACTCGGCCCGCCGCTGCCAAGCATTCTTCAGATTTCATTAGGTAATAGCTCATTCATTACTGAGGCTGGGACCGGGGCTGTAGCCGCCATTAAACCCTGATCACACAGGATGCACACGCACGCACAAACACACACACACACACACACACACACACACACACAGAGCGAGCACATGCTGCAAACACATTCACATAGAAACATAATGGTTACAAAAATGTGGCTTGCAGTGGAGGCATGCTCACACACACTCCCACACACAGACAGACACACACACACACACACACAGACTTAAACTTCTAATTTGGTTAAAACCTGCCCCATGCCTCAGGGAACCTCCCTGGGTCTCTTCACTCTCCAGTGAGCACTCTTGCTGGGGGCCACTTTCCTCCTCTCTCCCCTTCTCTACTGGCCATGTGTGGAGGCCCAAACAGCTGGGCCCTGTATTCCCCTTTTGTATGAGTATGTGTGTGTGTGTGTGTGTGTGTGTGTGTGTGTGTGTGCACAGCTGTGTGCGTGTGTGCGCGTGTGTGTGTGTGTGCGTGCGTATGCCTGCACGCATGACTGAAGGTATTCCTGCATTTGTAAGAGTCGGCCTAAAGGATGCAGAGCAGACCCACAATTCACAGCTGTTTGTGTTGATGTCTGACTCTGACTGTGAAGCTGATACTAAACACTGTTGAATACTGATACTGTGTTTTTTTATTTGGCTTTTTTTTTTTTTTTTTTCACAGGTAAAGGCATTTTGTGAATCTTGTTCAAACAGGGGTTTCTCAACCTTGGGGTCTGGCGTACAGATGTGGTCACAGGGGGTTTGGTTTGACAGTTTAAAAAAAAAATTACTTTTTTTATATTTTATTTTTCTACATTTCATTTCAAATCTTCTGTATTTCTCCTAAGCATAAATATCCACGATTAGTAGTGACCCACTATCCCAGTGTTTGGGGCCCATGCCATGTGGGTGCAAATGCTCTGAGCAGGTAAAGCCCCCAGTTCGATTCCCGGCTGGGGTGGACTTTTTCCTGCGTGTTATTCCCCCTCTCTCATATCTGATAACAGATGCATAAAATGGCAAAAAAAAAAATAAAAATCACAATTACATAAAAAAGCATAGTTACACTTTACAAAAAAATAGTTGTATTTGTTGAAAGTTAAAGAGTAATTCTCCAAACCTTCGTCGTCATCTTCAGCAGGACTCTGTGGGTGGTGGGTGGATCAGATTTGATTGACAATGGCGTCTCCCTGGCAACATGAGCAGCCAAATGCCACCGTGATTGTGACTCCTGTTCACGTGCTGCTAAACTGTGACGGTTTCACAGGAGTGACGTCATTTCACAAAGTTGTGTGTTTGTGTTGGGCTGCATGTTGCACATATTATTATATATATATATAT
>CM076661.1:21738259-21786420 GCA_038496675.1 Rachycentron canadum
ATAATAATTTCTATATGAACCGTTTAATCCTGTATCTCAGAAATTATGTTAATATACAACTTGGCAACAGCAAGGACAAATCCAGGACAAATCCTGTTTTCCACCACAATATCTGACCCTGAAGAACAATACACACAGGTTCTAGCTTTATGAAACCGTTTCATGGTTCTGGATTCAGGTTTGGAAAAGATCCTGGTCTGGTTAAATAGAGAAAAGTTCACAACATTATTTACACTTAATCCAAACCCCATCGTTCACTGACCTTAACCAGAGAGCTGTTGTTGTCAGAACCACAGACAGGACTCTGGATGTGAACAGAGTGAATGTCACACAACTGCTCTCGCTACACTCTACAGATGTCCCCTAAACGCCTCACAAGCAGACGATCGGTCGACACAACACTTTAAACACATTCCCTGAACGCCTCAAATACAGACAATAGGTAAACAAAACTATTTTAAGATGTTCCTTGAACGCCTCACATACGAGCACACAATCGACACTGCTACAGCACACATCATCGGGGGCCACACTTAGAGGGTTTTGGGGCAGCAGCAGTTCACTGTAGTGTGTTTTTGGGAGGTTTAAAAGGGTTTATTTTTGTCTTTGTAAAATGTGCCAGTGTAAGGGGTCATTGGGGGCTCCTTTGCCTGGTTTGCCTCAGAAACACAATCTTGAAATAAATTAGTATCATGAAAAAAACAACAAAGACAAAGATGATGCATGTTTTTCATCCTGAGTCTCCTGAAGCTGGAAAGTAAATGAAATCACAAACTCAAACCTGAACCTGTTGTCTAAGCTGCAACTTTCAGACTATCAGTCTCCATCTCAGTGTGTCACATGACTGTGATGTGAAAAAAAAAAAAAAATCTTGCTAACTGGATTTCCCCTCAGCTCTATTTAGCATTTTAGCATTTTCATCTCATTATTTTGGATTGTGCAGCCCACAGGTTTACTGATCAGCCACCCCCCCCCAGCAAACGGCAGACAGACACATTCAGAGACTTGCTGGTGAACATGGTGGAGCATTTAGCAGCTAAAGAGCCAGATCCTGTGTAAATGAATAATGTAGCTTTAGTATTAATGTATTCGTTATGTCACATTGAGCCATTTCTAATTTCCACATAGCTCACGAGGGCTGGAGTGTCATTATTGAGTCAGCTGGTCCACACTGAGCCTTCCCAGCCTGATTTTACTGACAGTGGAGGGACCGCTACCCACTCACCCCTCTTTAACCTGAGACCTGATATCCAGGGAACGGCTGCCGCATACCTGCCTGTTTTACTCATCGTTTGACCAAGATTACAATCCAAATTTAAATACAACTCTGAACAGTTAATTTCCCATTACATTCGAGGGGGCAGAGGGGGTGTGCGTGCGGGTGTAAGGGAGGGGGGGGCGAGCGCTGTTTGAATAGGGCGAGTGTGACCGTGGAATCGCCACAGCGTCTTAAATGGATTCAGTACAGGAGCCCCCCGGGTATCCCCCGAGAGAGCCTCGAGTAATACATCATATTGCTCTTAAAATAGCTATTAACCACAGTGAGGAGAGACAGAGAGGAGGGGAGGTGAGGGGGGAGGGGGGGGGGGGAATTAAGCAATGTTCACAGAGTCATTCTCATACAATAACTCACCATTAACCTAAGCACTAAAAAGGCTTGCTGTCTCTCTCTGTTATGTGTGCCTTTAATTGATTCTCCTATTCCCTTTGCGGTCCGGTGAAGGAAAGGAGAAAAGACTGAAGGGGGAAACTTGCAGATGAGGCACGATTAGTTTCTCTCTTCCCTTCCTTGTCAGAGCGTTTTAACCGGCCGCGCCGCGCGTATATTAGCCGAACGGAAGGCAGGGACGTCGGCCTAATCCCTCTCAAGTTGAAAGCGTCTGAAACCTATTCATAAACTTTACATTCTGTGTATCTCCAATTTAAAAAAAAAAAAAAAAGATAAGTATGAAACCGAGGCTTGGGGGAAAAAAAATGAAAATTAGGATTTAATCCAGAGGTATCCATTACCGCTGCACAGACCATCTAAGGTTAACGCACAAAGCAAAACAAAAAACAAACAAGCTCTGTGATGAGATTTGTTCAAGACGCATGACTGAGATCCCATCCTTCAAATTAACATACACATATGCAAATGAACTGTTAATTAATTGCAAAACGTATTTTTGATTAAATACTCCAAACGTCATGATTCTAATCTTGACCGGGAACAGAGCGAGTGTGAGAGAAAAAAAAAAAAGTTTTTTAATTAATTTTGCCAGTTAAACCTCATCAACACTTTGAATAGGGAGTAATTAGGACGCCGCCCTCTCCTCTTATTTCTCAACGGCAAAATCAAAAATCAGCCATTGTTATCACATTTGTAATGCAACCAGTGTGTGAGATGAGGCCGCGATAATAGGCGGGGTCCTGATTTTCATACGCAAAATAAAATAATGCGGCTAATTGGTAGATATTCTAATATTGATTAAATTAGATGGAAAACACTCCTTTCATTAAGGCACTTCGACACAGCCTCATTCTGATCATCTTCTCTGTGTCTGTACCAATTAAAGAGGCTTTGTGGAAGTTTTTCCAACTGTCGCGCAGGAGAAGGCTAAATGAAATCATGCCCGTGGCGCGGCACGCCGTCTCCCTCCACACTGTTTACCAAGGACTAGTGTTTGTGTGGGAAGTCATGGTTAATGATGTATTCATCCTCCAAGCCCAACTCAACGTGCATTGTGCTCAATTATCTGAAGAGGGAGAGCTGATAATGAAAACTAACATGAAGCCCCTGAGTGGATCAAGATGTATATGTGTGTGTGTGTGTGTGTGTGGGAGCGATAGAGACAGAGGGTGGTGTTTATGTGTGTGTGTGTGTGCGTGCGTGCGTGTGTTAGCTGGCATGACTGTATCCCTCCTCTTTCATCATGCCCAGGCAGAAGCCACAGCTCCTCACAGTTTTTCAAATGAACCTTTCACAGCCTCCAAAAAACTTTCACCCTCCCTCCCCATGCAGCTCCACCAAAGCAGCCGTCCACTTAAGAGTATAAGGAGGCTTACTGAGGGATAAGACCCTTCGAGGTGCTCGAGGTGAGATAACCAATTACCCATGATCACTTTTGACTCTTCTAATCTCCCCGCTGTATCGGGCGGGATTTAGCCGTGGCAGCACCTGTGAAACCTGGCCATCTCCAATCTGCTGTCGTCCGCCTTTGTTATTCTAATGTCAGCCACTCGACTCATGCACTTCAGTCAAAGGGGATAAGCACCTGCTGGGTGTGAGTGTGTATGTGTTGGGGGAGCGGGTGAGGCTGGGGGTGGAGGGGCGGTGGAGGGAACTGACCCGGTGACCCTCCGAACAGACGGCGTTGATTGATACGTGGGATTGGTTGGAGACTCTCTCTCTCGAGTTTCGTCAGGTCGTTCCCCCGCAGCCGCCGGTGTCTTTTCCCATGGAAACGCAGCGACACACATGGAGGTTATAAAAGCCACATGTGACTGCGGTGTCACTGCAGCAGAGCTTGTTTTTCAAAGTGTGTGACGAAGTGTGCTGGTTCACAGCTCGGAGTCCAACGGATTTCTCAGCGTTGGACTGAACTTAACAGGCCGGCGCTCTCAGGGAGACAGTGCGCCGCGGCGCTTCCCTTTGTCACCATCATCGTCATCATCAGCTGGACACTTTCTAATGATTTGATTCCTAAACAAACATAATGATCCAATCAGGTTGGGCTTGGAGGAGGAGCGCTCCAAGCCGCAGTCTACACTGATTCATCGCTGCTCAGCTCATCTTCACTTTATTTATGTCTTCACTTTACTTTTTATGTCCTCGACTTTTCCCTCAGGCTGTCAGTCACTCTGCCTGAGGTCAATGAGGTCAGCAGATGCACTTGATTTGTGAACGTGAGCAGGTCTTGAGCAACGCCGGCTCCGTACTCTCAACAATTTATGACTTTTTCAACACAGCACTTTCTCTCAGTCTTAACGACTACAAGCAGCAAACATTTGCATCCAAAAATATTTTTTTTCTTGTCATTTTGAAATCTGATTTAAATTCACTTTGGTGCAATAAAATAGTCATACATTTCTTAAAGAGCCCAATTCACAATATGCATTTCGCATCAGTTTATAAGGCAGGGTATAAACTTCATTGTCACTTTAGCCAACATCTTCAAATTTGCGAGTTAGCTGTAAGAATTCCAAAGAGCCATGTCACGTGTGCATTGTGTCTTTTTATTGTCAGATCTGGACCCACAGACAGTAGAGGCAGCAGTGAAAGTTGACTGTTGGCTTGTGGGTAAACAGTGGGAGGATGGGGGTAGGCAGACAGGAAGTGGAACCAGGAGAGAACCGCAGAACCAGAGCCAGGAGATGGTGAGCGCAGGATTAGAGCAGGAACCAGGAACGGCAGAGGATCAAGGCTGGACACGGCGGCCGAGATGTTACCACGGAGGGTTCAACAATGAACTGATGAGGACTGGAGAGAGAGGCCAGCGATGAATCAGGTGAAGGAGGAGGCGACGATCAGTGAAGATGATCAGCAGGTGAGTGAGTAGATGGGCAGGAGAGAGGAATGTAGGTCAGCTACTACAACCATTCACACTCACGCCTACAGACAAGCAACACAGGCACATGGAGAACACGCAAACTCCACCTAGAGAGGCAGCAGACCTAAAACCCTCTTGCTGTGAGGTGCTACCACCCCCTCTGTTTAAGTCCTCCGTCAAATTCAACCCCATTCATTAGTTTTCACACTTTCCCCTCTCACGACCAAAAAAAGGTGAAAAAGGTGGACTGTAGATAAAAAAAGGGACAACTTTTCTAGGCATTTTTCGGCCTTTATTCAGTAGTTTAGTAGTACAGAGACAGGAAGACTTGGTATGTGCCATAACCATTCGGCAAAGAAGCCACCAGATTGTATCTCACCATTCTGGTGTGTGTAGAAGACACTTTGTGCCAGAAGAGATCACAGAGCCGACTGAAGTACGAGATAGAGGAAGGCTGCAGCCCCGTGCCGTCCCCGTGTTGTTCCACTAATCTCTCTCTCGGAGTGAGAAGACTTGGGCTCTGGGACTAGAGATCTAGACCAGAGAGCGGGATGTGGGAATGACCCGGATTACTGCTGCAACTCCAGATCCCGCTTTTGTGAAGTATTCAAAAGTGTTTGTGACTAAATTACCCAGCTGAGGCAACAGCTGGAGCGGCTTAAACGGCGCTTTGGCAGCGAGCGTAAAACCACATCTTCACCGGAAATGTCTCGACTGGCTAGCCAGACCAGGAAGTAATCCGTGCATATAGCAAATTTAGTGAATCACACAGATTTCAATGTTGGAGTCATTTGTTTGACACAAGTACAGAAATGCCAAAGATATATTTGAGGTAACTGACAAGCAGCACTGTATAGTTGTCCCACCAGAGACACATTCAGGTATTTACTGCAGAATACATCTTTATCTCAATTATTTAATATCCAAACTTTGGGGAACACCTATTGAAAAGACCTATTTATGTTTGAACTCTTAAACAAATTGACTTCTATAAAAAGCTTATTAATGTCAATGAGATTTTGAATGTGGTTTTCCTTCAGTCCGGTTCTCTAGATGTTGTAATTTTATTTTTATTCACCGTTAAAACTCCTTTTTTTATTTTTTGTTTGTTTGTTTGTTTGTTTTATGGATCGCATGCAATCGACAAATAAACACAAATAGAAACAGTAAGCACCAGCCACGGGGATTTTTACTGAACTTTTCATCCGTAAAAGGGAAGAATTCTGTGCGCAGGCATTTGCACCCATTCATGCAAGCTGCATATTATTGCTGTTAACTTTGGTAACAGTGGCATAATGAAAGGTCCATTAACAACATTAAAGAGACACTAAAGTACAGTATCATCTGTGGGACCAGTTTGTCTGGCTCCTCACCAACCTTTAAGAAATGTCAAGTGGCACGTGCAGATGAGGGATACCTTCACATCTCAAAGTCTCTCCTGTACTTTAGGGCATTCAGGAGCTTTGTGAGAATACCAGGGGTTTCTGAGAGGGCAACGGAGAGCTTCATCTAATGATGGAGGTGAACATTTCCCAGACCTGGCTCTGGATTTATGGAGAGAAGTGTC
Source organism: Rachycentron canadum (assembly GCA_038496675.1). Lineage (NCBI taxonomy): Eukaryota > Metazoa > Chordata > Actinopteri > Carangiformes > Rachycentridae > Rachycentron > Rachycentron canadum. Next base: position 21,744,356 of record CM076661.1, read on the forward strand.
AGACATGCCACTAAAGCAGCCATCTGTTGGCCAGACTTGGCGGTGGATTTAATATCAGAGATATCAACGAGGCAGACATGATTCTAAAGATAATAGTCAATTGTCAAAGAAGCAGGTCAAGTGTAGCGAATGTTCCCAGCCTTATGCAACGTTTAGCTGGTTCACGGAAATCCATTCTAAGAACTGAAACAATACGTATGAAGAAGTCACCAAATAGCCTTGGAGCAGAGAAGAGTGTCCCACCTTTTCTGATACCTAGACTCATCTTTTGCCCACATGAAGCTCTGAGAGATGTGTTTGGTCATAAGAAGTTATAAAAATGAAGAAGAGCATCAGACATGAGAATACACTGTTTTAGAGTATTAGTGGAGTATTTGACTTGCACAACTGTAATGGGTGATGTATAATATAGCAGATGTTAAATTTAGGCAAATAAAACTATTTTGTAAGGGGCAGGGCGAGATTGTTGTGAAGGTGACAAGCGACCATCCATCCAGCATCCAACATCACATTACTTTAGATTTCAGTTCAGACTCTGAACAGTCAAAGTTATGACAAGTAAAATATGCTGCTTGTGTATATAGACATAGACATGTCAATAAAAAAAAGAAATAAATAACTACATCCTATCTAATGACCACCGGGGGGGCGACTCCACTGGTTGTTAAAGAAGTCAGATTGTATTGAAGTCTATGGGAAAATGTCCCTAATTCTCACTTGATTTATTAGCTCAGTAAACGTCTTCCTGATGAGTTTAATGGTCTCTGTCTCCTCAGCTCCACTTTCACCTCGAAATACGGTTTCTTCTGGTTTCAAAAAACTAAGATGGCCGACAGACAAATCACAAACTGAAGGCATCAAAACCAATGGGTGATGTCACACTGGGTTGACACTTGAATGAAACTTACAAAGGTCAGTCTGAGCAAATGATCAATGCAGTTTCAGTTACTTCTTCCTTAGTGAAGCTTGCAGTTGGTCTTTAAACTCTCTTTAAAATGCGTCAGCTGACAGAGTTGATGGTCTGACCGCTGTTTCCTCTATGAAGTAACTGACTTGAGGCCAGCGTCTCTGCAATCCCAGGTCTCTGCAATTACACTGGTAAATACAATCTTGTTATTATTGGTGTAAATTAGAAGGGCACTCAGAGACCAATGAGAGACAATGTACACCAGACTTCAGAGGAAAAAAAATCTAATTCATAGTAAATGATCCGGATCTGGCCCCAAATGAAATGGGTTCTTCTCTGGCCCATTCCCCATCCTTCCACCAAATTCAGTGCAGATCGGTTCAGTGAGCTGTTTATTTGTTGAGGTAATAATGGCTCCGACTCCAAAAATAAGACCCAAGTTCTAGCCTCTAACTTTCCCATTGAAGCCTGATAGCAATGTTGTCTTTGTGTACCAGCCTTGGCTCTGGGATTGTCCAGTGGTCTGCAGTGACAACAAAATCACATATCACCTCCTTCAGTCCCACAGAGACGCTCTCTGCCCATTTTCCCACCACATACCCTTCCACCAGAATTTCCACGCCAGACGGGATAATCTGACGTGCTCTGAGATGACACCGCTGCTCTCCACTCCACCTCGCTCTTCCTCTCTCTCCGTTCTCATCTCGAGCCGGGTGCAGAGTTAGCACAAATGGGAGACACTTTGAAAAATAAGCTGCTCATTTGGGACTGAGTGGATTCATATGGTTGGCCGGTGCTCAAAGGCACAATGAAAAAAAAGGAGGGGGGGGTGAGGGGGGGCGGTTGGGTCAGCTTATTATTTCAGTGGATACAAGGCGCTGATGTTTTCCCTCATATGGCATTTTCTCAATCAAAAAAGCCTTGGCCACTAGAATGTGGGCCAGTAGCCACAGTCCCACTTATTCATCTCCACAGCCAAAATCTTCATTTGCTGGTCGTGAAGGTTAAACCTGCCTCGGCTTCATGAAACACTGGCCGAACTGGACAACTTTGCGAGCGGGGGAAGAACCAAAGAATCAATCTTCTTTAATTAAACCAAGCCAAAAGTGTAAGAGAATAAGTTCAAAATAAGCTGCATTTGGCAGTTTGCGCACATTTCCAGGCCTCCAGTGCCAGGTGTCCTGCCAGCATGTCACTTTTCAAAGAGGAAAATAACGTAGTCTTTCTCTCACAAATGAAAAGCTGATTTACAAGTAATACAATCTGCCACTACAGCCTCACTTGGTGTGGTACGACCAGTACCACTGACACACTGCATTTTCAAACTGACCGTCATACTGCAACGGCCACGTTTAGCAAAGGTTAAGATGTGTGAGAGCTGTTTGAAGAGGTAGAGGCTGGATTAGCAACCAGACAGAAACTACCAGACCTCTAATGGCCACAAAAGTACCAACTGCTTTCTGGTTGTGTGAGTAATTGCAGAGTTTCCTTCTGCTTCAAAATGAAGACCTGTCATGTGCCAAAATCTAGTTTCAAATTTAAACTCTTCTGTGGCCAAATATATAAAAATTAAGCAAATTAATTGTGAAAATGTGTATTTATTCAGTCTTTTCCTGTTAATGTTTTCCTGTCTGCATTAAAATGTCTTTCTTTTATGAGCCTAAACTTACAAGTATTTACATAATTTCTCCAACTAGTCTCCCAGTAACCTGGGGTGGCATGATAAGGCACGGTAGGGTTTTGTGTGGAGTTTGCATGTTCTCCCTGTGCCTTTGTGGGTTCCCAGCTTCCTCCCACAGGTGACACGGTTTAGGACTAAATCGGCCGTAGTTGTGAGTGTGAATGTTTGCTCATCTCTATCTGTCGGCCCTGTGATAACTGGCAACCCGTCCAGGGTGTCAACCCAGTGTCAGCTGGGATTGGCACTGGCCATCCATTAAGGCAACCAACAGCTAAGCCTGTGGATCACATACTGTGACATCACCCGCAAGAGCCAATAGGAGTTGACCATTTCAGTGATGTGACTCTAGATATCAATTGCAAAGATGGCGGATGAGAATCAATTGATGAACATAAAGAAAGCAGCAATGTGTCAGGCAAACTTTCCGAGTGATGTGTCACGTCTCTACACGGGCCATTCCTATTGGCTCCAGTGGGTGATGTCACAGCCAATCAGAGTGTCTCCTTCAGAGGCCTAGCTGTCAGCTGCTTGTAGCCAAAGTCAATGGGATCAATCCTGTATTTTTCTGATCTCAGAGTGAGGAGAAGTTGCTCTGAGTTTATTGTAGTGACAGAATAAAGACAGAGAGACATGGACAATAAGATATTTAGAGCATTAGAGGCTTTGGAGCTGATTTTTCATCATTACTGCTCAAATCATGGTTTTCTATTTAGAAAATAGGAGGAAATTCAATGTCTGTTTTTTGTTTTGTTTTTGTTTTTTATGTTTCTTCTTGTTTTACGAGCTACTATCCCCAATAAAAACAGTCTTTATGGAGTGACATATATCATTTGCTGAGGTTGTGTCGATTCTGAGTATGTGGAGCACTTGACATTTTTGATCAAATCAAATTAAATGACCATGATCTGATTGGTTGATACACAATGGCACGGTGGGAGGTGAAGGAGAATATTGTGGCCTAACAACACCTTTTGCCTTCAACAAGTTAATCTGTCCGCAACATGTCATTTTGAACAGTGAACAGTTTCACAGTCAGAAAAAAGATGTCAGGCTGACCTACACATCTTCAGCCTCAAAACACAGCTGAGCCAGAGACCTGAAATTGAGTGTTTTCAGTCTGAGGGCCATCTGTGCCACAGGACGTTTCTTGTGGTGGTGGGGCTCGGCCCAGGAGCTTCACAGACAAATGGAGACCTCATCAGTGCAAACGCTTGCACCGTAACACCTGCATCATGAAGAGCCAGACACGCCATTGTCTAACAATAATAGTAAGCGCACTGTTACCTCGACCTCTCAGGCCACAGGCTCAAGTGTCTGTCTGCTGAACATGCACTCTCTGTCACGGCAAGGTGAGAGTTTCTTATCTAACAGGTAGCAAGAGAAAATAAAACACATGTGATTCATATCACCCTGCAGACACCGAATGCATCGTCTGTCAGATATCTGTGGTTAATCATGGGTAGAAAACCTGTGCAGGATTGAAGCTTAACTACAGTATGTGCAGGTGCATACTAACACATACACGTCAGTGTGTGTGTGTGTGTGTGTGTGTGTGTGTGTACAGTACAGTGTGTCTGTCTTTCTTGGGGATTTCCTGTGCATGGTGAGGTGTGAACATGTCTTCGCTCAAAGCATCACATGCAACGCCTCTCACATCCCAGCCTCTGCTGGCCTGAGCACACACAGCCACCCTGACTGCGTTCCAGCATCATCCGCCAAAGGACAAGTGCTTATTCAAAGAAATGGCACGCAGCCTTTCAGAACAGCATCACGTGAACTCAGTAAAAAAGGGTTTTTTAGGGTGAATTTTAGGACTCAATATTCTGACAGAACAGACGACTGTTTTTTTTTTTTTTGTTATATTTTGGTATCAAAATTATTAACGAGAGATAATGACTTCATTTCACTTTGTATTTGGACTCAGTTCCCCAGCCAGTCTCCCAAACACTGATTTACCACGGCAAGTCGGGGAAACAAAATTAGTTACTATATCCTGAATGTCAAGAATCTGCCTTACCTTCATGTACTGGTGCTTGGAAAATTGGACATTTTGTTTTCCACGTTAAGCGTTCAGCTTGAGACACGTTAACACAAATTTACCCTGGTGCTTTGGTCAAAAAGACAGTTTCATAATTTTGAATCTGGCTTCATTTAAGGGGCTTAAGCTTCAAATAATAATATAAATATGAAATATCATAATATGATAAAAAACTAAACAAAAAACTACAACCCCTGTTGTAATGAAGCTATTTTTCTTTTACACTAATTGATCTATAATATGGGTGTTGTGTCTTCTGGCAGGCTAGTGTTGCTTATGTGGCTAACTGAACCTGTATAATCATTTATAATAAAGATTTTTTTTTCTACTAGTCCCTCAATTATTTACATTTTTTTCACATTGGCATTATTTCAACATATTTGCCTCTCTGTCATTAGACCTGGTCTTGTACTAATGAATCCTTCTCGAGCCCCTTTTCCACTGGTCAAAGACCTGCTGACATGGCTTTTGGAGAGGGCTCAAATCGGCATTCAGACCAAATGACTGTGCCGTAGACACAGGTATTTATCACCACAGCTACACCTTCCTCTGAGTGAGCTAAAGCTCCAAGATAGCTTTTAAAAACACTGATCGAAGCATTTCCCCACATAAGAATCTATCTATATCTCTTCATATATTAAAAAAACACACAGTGAAGTTATTTTAGGTTTGTAAATGTGTTAAATTGAAATGAATTCATTCATTTTGTGTAAAATAAAACCGACTTTCTACTTGAAGTATAAAATGAACTAAAATAAAAACTCTTTTGTTGATTGAATGTACAGTAATGTTTTTTTTTTCTCTCCAAATAGATTATAGAAAATTTCTTAACCAAAGGCCAACAAGGCCCCGACAGTGACGCTGGTCCTTCATAAGCTGCTTGATTGTGTTGTCCTCTCTTGGCCTTTTTGCTGCTGCTCTTTTGCTGTGACTTGTCCCGGTGCGCATGTGTGGAGTGGGTCTATAGAAGCACTTCCCCTGTCCACGTGTGAGTCAGCCACTGCCCTTGTCCGCACTGGAGCGTGATTAAAGCCATACCAGGGCAGGAACTGGATCAGAGCCACGGCAGCAGACGTCTGTGGTTCATTCTGAGACACACTCGACACCCACAGCCTCCTGCTCGCCTCACTGTTTATGATTTCACTGTTTAGAGAGAAGCAAAGCAGAACTTGACACTTTCATCAAAACACGATGACCAAGTTATGGTTAAGACTTGATGTTGCAGGACCGTCTCCTCTCATTCTTCCTCGCACACTCTATCTTTCTCTGTCCCTCCGTTCTGCTCCCTGCCCCCCCCCCCACCAGCACTCCACATATGCAAACTGGCCTGACCACAATAGTCAAGAGCGCACACATGATTAAATGGTACACAGGGACCAGGAGAAATAGCTGTGGTTGGTGGCTTGGCCGGAGGCCGGGGATTGAGGCAGGGGGACAGACTCTGCTTTTAATCACAGAGGGAGATAATGGCTGCCATACGCTACCGCCACCAACTTTGTTTTTCCCACAATCCAACCCGCCAGGACAGCTCCTCCTTCGGCTATGGCAGCGATATCCGACTGTCCACCTTCCGCCTGTAAAAGACAGAGGGAAATCTGTGCATTTGGCATTTTAACAAGGCTGGAGTATAGCGCAGTGGTTCTGATGTTCCACACAAACTCAACTGCACAATGCCGACAATAAACGTCTGGTTAATGACGTGCCAGAATCAGCCGAGGCTGGAGAGAAACCTCAGCTCTTAACCAAATCTGAGGTGATACCCAACAGTGAGCTGAAGCGCTAAAGCTTTGCAAGACCGCTTTCTAATAACATCAGTGAACTAGCTAACCTGAAGAACTGTTTGACAACTGGGCTTTTATCTGTATAACTCGGTGGCATTGTACTGCAGCGATCCGGACTCACTGTCTGAGGAGATCGGACAGACAACAGTAACTGTAAAGTGGAGTGCAGACGTCTGGATGGGAACATCTACGACACAAGGGTTGGTTAATGGAGCTGTGCGATATGCAAAGGAAATCACATTGCAGTTATTTTGGATTTCAGTTGAAACGATCATTTTACACACGATTTTATCCAAAGCGACTTATAATGAGGGACATCAGCGAAGCTTCGGTTCAGTGGAAGTCTTGGTGTAAGCATTAAATACTACATCTGTTCAATCAGTGCAGGAGATCAGATAAGAAATTACAACAAAATGCCAGTTAGACATGTTAGGGTGTGAGGAGAATGGGGTGTTCTCAGAAAGATGAGTTTTCAAGAGCTTCTTGAAGACGGTGAGAGAGAGAGACGTCCCTGCTCCGATAGACTTCAGTAGCTTGTTTCACCATCATGGAACTACAGACCAGATCAGTCTGGACTGAGGTGGGCTTGTTTACAGGGATGGCGATGTCAGATGAAGTTCCCACAGGGGCTGAGAAGGAGGACAGGGCTGAAGTTCAAGTAGATGGTCCAGACCCTGAAGTCACTCTGAAGGCAGCATTAGAGACTTGAACTTGATTCAGGCCTCCATGGGCAGCCAGTGTAGGTTGATGAGAAGCAGATTTTGCTCCGGCTTCTCCTCCAACTATGGTTTTGTTCTGGTTTTATCAACCAAGATGGTCGACGTCATGGTGGGTTTTCCACTTGATTTGAACCCAGACCCTACTTGCTGTGAGGAGACAGTGCTTACCACTGTACCACTGTGCCACCGTGACAACAAGACAGAACACGTGAGTTTCAAAAGTGCTGGTAGATGAATCTGCAGCAGAGCTGGGCGAACTGTTTCCTGTCAGTCTGTAGACAAATCCGGGCTAACACACACACTAAAGTCTGGAGTTTGACCGTGCGTGACTACCTACTAATTAAAGAGTTCATTTTTAACTCTAAAACAGGAGGATGAACGTTAACGTGTCTTCATCATCCACTATTTGAGCCGGTTCTCTCCCAGTCTTTATTCCTGTGAAACTGCTGGTTTTAACTTGTTAGCGTGGCGGGCCCTGTGTAGCAGTCGAAGTGTATTGGCGGCAGAGAAAATGTTGGTAACACATATTTTACAGGCTGTGGTATCCACTGCACTGACAGCACTGTGAGTCTCTTTATCTCCTCATCTCATCTGTGACACCAGAGTCACCTCAACCTTGTTAGACCGAGAAGTGAATGCACCGTTATTCACACTGTCGATTATGCAACAGCCGTCGTTTTTTGCGAGCCGGCTCCAGCACTGACAGCGCTCCCCTGGCACTCAATTAACTTATTATGTCCCACTTAATTTCCAATAAGAAATTAGAGGCCATTTGTCCCTTTGAAGAACAGAGTGGTCTGCAGAGTGACAGGATTACGCTCAGTGACAGTCAGTGGTCGGTGGGGGAGGTGGAATATAGAAGGTCGCATCTTATGTTGACTGTTTACAGTTTATTCAGACTTATTACTTTAGTTGTGTAATGTTTGGGGATTAATATCATTGGAATGAATGTGGAAGACAAAACAACTCCTCCCTCAACCAACAGGCTTCACCCACTGTGTGTGAGCATTGTGTTTATTTACGGCAAATCTCCAGACGCGTTCATTATAGATATTGCATTTGAATTAATTATTATGGCGACAAATAGCTAGAGGAACCCTGTGCAGCCCCACACTTAGTTAACATGTTGCTGTGTTTACCTTGACTGAAAAACAGTAAAGCCTGAAAATTCAAATGGGTTCATTAAAAAAAAAAAAAAAAAAAGATACAGCGTGAGCAGCTGTTTGCTGTGTCCTCTTCGTTTCACTGTGCAGCCACGTCGTGTCCTGGTTCTCAGGTGGCGGTGTCTTGAATTTGGCTTCCTGGGACCTGGAGGGATAATTATTTTTGACCGAAGCGTAACGCGATGCAGACTCGGGCGCGTGCATCCTGTGGTTGAGAGTTAAGAGTTGAGAGAGAGAGAGGTGAGAGACCTCTGCCTTGTAGTGAGGTACAGCCACACAGTCAGAGGCTCCTGATACTGAAGCACTGGCAGAACCTGTTGAAGGAGAGTCTTGATGTTACAAACTATTTTCTTTACTTAGAAAACACACAGACAGAAAGACATCACAGACCAGCACTCCTCTCTGCACTGAGACATTAAGAACCAAATTGCAGTGATATCATCTGTTTTAAGACCAGACAAGCTAAAACCATTAACTATTAAACCTTTAACTTTGAAATATTTCTTACCTGTTTCACACTTCCTTCAGGTTTTCTTTGAAGTGGGAGGAATTAAGTTGGACTAGTTTTACTGAAGCTAACTGAGCACCATTATGAGGAGGCTTAATGAATGACCTCAATTAATCTTTTACGCTTCCCAAGGAAGAAAAGCTTCATTGCTAAAATACATCGTTGTGCTCCAAATGTAAAATAGACAAGATCTGGTCAAGACGAAAAATCATGCTTTGTGAAAGCAGCAAAACACAGCACGGATGGTTGTGGTTATTTGTTGATCATGCAGTGTCTTTTGTAGAGCTTGTTAACACAACTGAGCTCTCGATTTATCCTGCGGTGTTTGATGATGGAAAAACGGTCGTGTGTGTCAAAAGTCACCACCTTCTTGCAAATTGGAAAGCTCCTCATTTGCTGCTCAAAGGCTGCGCAGATTCTCACGTAAAAAGCCTGACGTCACGGCTAAGTGTTAGCCACGACGTCCGTTCCAGACAGCTACTGTCTGTGTTTACTGTGTGTCAGACTCACAGGCAAGTGTTTGGAATGATTTGTATAAAGCCAGTTTTATTTGGATGGGTGCTCGCACAGTTCGGACTGATATATGTTGTTTTGCATTCCCAGTTATTTTCCCGGAATCGCTACTATGGAGGTGGAGAGCAGGGTTAGCAAGGCCACAGTGGACACATTTATGGAAAATGAATCAGGTTCAGCTAACCTAGAGGTCAGGTGTACAGATGTGCAGGGTGATATGAGTAACCATGGTTCTATGAGAAAAGGCAAGCTGCTGAAGCCAGTCACACAGCTGCTCCAAGACAGACACAAAGCCACTTCTTTGTTGATTTCACCCAGTATTGTCCACTGAACTGTCCACTTCATCTGACGCCTGTGGATCAGGTATCTCGCATGTGAACTGTGTAGAGACAGCTGTACTCCAAAGGAGAACATTTGTTATCAGGTGTAGTAAAAGGTTGGAGGTTTTTTTTTTTTTTTGTCAAATTTCCTACAGCACTGAGCAACCAGGGAAATGATGACACACAAACGTGGATGAAGCTTCTGCATGGTGTTACTGTTAGTACCTCCTTGCCCAGATTGTATTGAAGTCTATGGGAAAATGTCCCTACTTCTCCCTTGATTTATTAGCTCAGTAAATGTTTTCCTAGTGAGTTTATGGTCTCAGTCTCTAGTTTCAAGTCTTCAATACAACATGTTGTTCATTTTTTAAATGATGGTCCATTTAGAGGAAATATAGTTTATTTTGAGTTAAAAAAAAAAAAAAGCTTCAAAACAGCAGTTCACAAACCAATGGGTGCTGTCACGGTAGGTTGACACTGAATCACTGAAAGAAAAAAAAAGCGTCACTCACAGAGGCTCTGACACTTACAGGGGCACCAACCCGGGGATTAGACCGCCAACAGCTCACTCACTCTTTGAATCTGCATTGGTGTCTCAAATTATCCTCTGAAGGCTGTAAGGCTGGTGGCGTCAGCGTCACAGTCCCATTTCAACGGCTCCTTCAACCAGTCAAGGAAATCATTTTCTGGGCAAAAAAATGACCCAAGCTCAGCCCATCCCAAGATTCGCCCCACGCTAGAGAACCACTTTTCAAAAAGTAACTATTGGACTCCAATAGGCATAGCTGGACAGGAAGTTCTCTGTAGACCAGACCGTGTGATTTTGGTTAAGCCTTCGCATTCTATGTGGTCTTCCTTTGTGCACAAGTCCACGAAATGGGAGACAGCATACGTGTGCTCTGTTACTGCACGTATCCTCTAAAACAGAAAGGTCAACCTGTCTGACAGTGTGAAAGGAGTTCAATCTCCTGTTTTTACATGTCTGAAAAAAAAAATCTTATGCACTCTTATTTTGGCGTAGAAAGGATATGAGACATAACTGTAGCGTCTCAGAGAGAAAAAAACTCGTCACTAACAGGGATCAGGGCAGACAGCTTTTAACATGAAAGTTAACACTGTTGTTGTTACTGTATCGTAATTCCACAAAACTCAGTTCAGTCATCATGTGGGCGCTGGAGCTAAAAACCACCGAGTCCTGATGCAGCAGCCGTCTACCTCAGAAGCAGCGCCCCGGAGAACAGCTGCGTCACATTACGGCTCCACTCGCAGTCGGACGGGCCGCGGCGATTGTTTTAACATCGCGTCTCTTGTTTTCATATTGAAAAACCACATCACAGGGAGTGGTTCACCACATACCAAAGCAGGAGTTACAGGTCTTATAACGGTCTAATTTTTACGAGGGAACAACTTTCAAAAGGGGCACGGAGAGTGGTGGTCCAGGGTTTGATTTGAAATGGTTAAATGTAGCCTGTGCCCTGCATGTTGTATATCTGGGATGCTGTTCAAAGTCTTATTACAGCTCCCTATTCAACAGTAAACAGCAGTTCAGATTCTCTGTTTTACTCTCATCTGGGAAAAACCAACTGCTCCTCTTATCTAATGTGATTTATTTTCAGCCATTTATTAAGAGTATCTGACTCAAGGCTTGACGAGGGATAAAACAACATTGGCCCACTCCACATTTGTACGGATGAAATTATATGATGAGCATGATGAATTAAAGGCAGACGGGTGATTTAGAGGGAGACGGCACAGTGGGAGGTGAGTGTGTGTGTGAGGCAGCCATTAGATCACAGCCATATCAAACACATTTTGAAGTTTTCATTCTTGTTCAGTCAATCATTTCTCCACATATTTATTTCTTGGAGCCAGTACCCTCACACACATAGGCCTATACACAGTGCAATGTACACACTCACGCTCACACACACACACACACACACACACACACACACACACACACACATATACACAGACGCTGCAGGTTGACTTTCCATTTCAGCATGTCTGGCTGGAAGCTCTCACTCTGGGACAGCCGTATCTCTTTCCTGGCACTGCCGTCTTCAGCGCTGGCTGCCAGGCCGGGACTGGCAAAACCCTGAGAAGCTGGGGCCTGATGCATCTTTTACAGTTTACAGGAATGTGTCAGCAGTAATCTCTTGGCGGCCATCTTTGGAAATTCAGACCAACGCACTAATGAAAGCATTGTGATGCTCTGTGGCAGAGAGAGAGAGTCTGATTTAATTGTGTCTATTTAAAGCAGCTGTTTTCATGGATCTCTGACTCGGCTGCGGCCTGGATTCATCTCCAGTGACCTCACCCGGCCGTGCTGGGTGTCGATTTATTAGAAACTTGCCATTGGTTTTTAAGTAAACAGAGATGGCTAAGACGGAGCTTTAATCACCCTCTGTGAGCAGCCCAGAGAGATCGTTTGGTTTCAATTAGGTCAGCGCAACTTGGCTTTCTCCACCGTTGGATAATCTCTCCCTCATCCCGGAGTCTTTTACAGCCACTGCCAGCCAGCGCTGCCAGCGCATGAAATCAAATTTGAACGCTGACCCTCTGGAAAATGGGAGCTAGTGAAAAGGGGGACTTAATGTGCGAGTTCTAAAGGGTGGGCGTCACGTTTTCACCCTCCGTGTGCCCCAAAGACTGGATTTAGAGTGGCGGCGTAAATAGGGCCGTAGGGGAGGCGTGCATGGCGCCCCATGCTCTGAGCTTACTGCACGGATCGCTGTAATCCACCTCTGTACGGGCTCCAGAGCCTGACTGGCTGTTCATACCAACACCTCCCGACTGTGGGGAACATGAGAAGGTCCCTGCTCTCATGAGGCTTGGACTGCAGTGTGTATTATAAGACATGTCTCACCGACAACTCAAAGGGTGTTTCCACTGAAATGCCCAAGCTGCACTACATCTTTTTTATTGTTTTTACACAGACGAAACTGTGATGAAGACCTCTCCTCCTCCTTTCTCCGGGTCTAGAGGACACAGGACGTGACCTCCAAACCTAATCAAACCCTCGGCTGTGATTGGTGTCCGCCGGTCTGTCGTGACAGCCTGCCTCGCGCCACCAATCGGGGTCTCCAGCCCTGTTGTTTCCAGGCCACGGGCTTCAGTTGGAGCCAGGGGCCAATCGATCATTTTGATTCATCTCGGCTCCCAATCACAGATCAGAGGTGGCCTGTGGCATTACAAAAGGTTGTGGCTGAAATTCATCCCAGGTTTGTTTCATGTCCAGGGTTCAGTCACGTCAAATCAAACCAAACCAAACGCTACTCACTCTACTTTTCACTTTGTGTGACCAGCATGTATCAGTTCTGACATTTTTTTTTTTTTTTTTTGTTTGGTTTTGCTGTTCTGGTATTTCATGCTCATGTTTATCATCTTTATATTTTATGTCGCTCAGTTCAAAACTGTCTGTCTGTCTGCCTGTCTGTCGGATTGGGGTTTAAGTCTTCATGTTCTTCACAGGGATAAAACCATGGAGACAGAAATGGACACTGGAAAGCTGAGTAGAAACTCTTTTGTGTTGATATGATCCAATTTTTTTTCCTTAATGTTTTTATGACAAATTGTTATTGCAACATTATTATATCTATAAAAACACTAGGACAAGAGTGAAGCCTACCGGCTTAAGCAGTAAAAAACTAATCTTTAACAGTCAGATAATTCCCTGCATCTCATTACCTAACCTGGCACAAGTTCGTGAATGAGAGACAGTTTTCTGGCAAAAATATATCAAGACTTTCAGGAAAATGAAAATGTCAGGATTCTCTTTGCAGCTGTGGAAGATCCCAGAGGTTGACAACAGTGACAGGCAGAATTTAGCTCATTGAACCCATGGCTGATGTAGCTTTGTTTGATTCACTGTAGTCACAATGTCATAGCAAAGTAGAACATACACGTTGTCATCATAAGGATATGTCAAAACAGTCCTGACCCTGGAGGCCTGGACCAAGACCTTAGCAGCAGATCCTTTAAGTCCTAAAGTTGTGAGGTGGAGCCTCCATGATTCAGACTTGTTGGTCCAGCTCATCCCACAGATGCTGGATTGGACTGAGATCTGGGGGATTTGGAGCCAAGTCAACACCTTGAACTGGTTGTTGTTCCTCAAAGCTCCTGAACCATTGTTGCAGTGACAGGGAGCATTATCCTGCTGAAAGAGGCCACTGCCATTAGGGAAGACTGTTTCCATGAAGGGGGGACTTGGTCTGAACCATGTTTAGGGAGGTGGGACGAGTCAAAGGAACATCCACATGAATGGACCTGAGGTTTCCCAGCAGGGCATTGTCCACAGCATCACACTGACTCCACCAGCTGGTCTTCTACCCATAATGCATCCTGGTGTCGTGTCTTCCCCAGGTAAGAGTTTTTGGTGGTGGACAGGGGTCAGCATGGACACCCTGACCGGTCTGAGGCCACACAGCCACATACACAACAAACTGTGATGCCCTGTGTTCTGACACCTTTCTATCAGAACCAGCAGGAACTTCTTCATCAGTTTGAGCTCCAGTAGCTCTTCTGTTGGATCAGACCACACGGTCCAGCCTTCACTCCCCACCACCATCACTGAGCCTTGACCCCTGACCCTGTCTGTGGTCCAGTGGTTTTCCCTCCTTGGACCACCTCTGGTAGGAACATCCCACAGAGCTGCAGTGTTGGAGAAGCTCTGACTCAGTCGTCACATCGCAGTTTGGTCAAAGTCAAAGTCCCTCACATCCTCACACTTGACCATTTTTCCTGCTGCAACACATCAACTTCAGGACTAAATGTTCAGCTTCTGCCTGATATATCCCACCATCTGTCAGTGGTCATAATGTTATGGTTGATTGGTGTAAGGAGCCTTGGTAAAAATGATGAAAATAAAACATTATTGCATTATGCTCGTATAAGTCCTACATTACAGTCATATAAATCCTCTGAAAGTTTACTAAACTTATAATAGTTCCTGTTTGTGTTGTAACAATGTTGGACAAACAACAATCAGTGACTTACTTCAGTTCCTATATTACTGATCTATGCCATGATTATAAGATTTTAAAAGGTGTGAGTTTCATTGGTCCATTTAAAAAGCTCAGTTTGAGGAGCAACTCAGTCCATCAACTTTCACTTTATTGTGTATCTGTATTTTAACATGAATTGGATTTGGATGGTGTGTCTTGTTTTTCACAGCAAATATCCCCTGTGGATTTCATGACATGTGAAACAAGTATGATTCCTGCACCAATGTCCTGGAAACATGTTCCATATAAAAATCTAAGACTTACAACGTCTCCTGACTCTCCATCAGCCCGTCAAGAGCTGCTGGGATTGAAGCCCCGCGGCCTAAACGATAGCTCCCACCGTGTCATTAGGGGCATGTGGAGAGGACCCCATGAAAGCACTGCCAAAAAATCTCCTTGAAGATGGAGGGAAAGAAAGGCAAGGGGTATTGATCCGTCTGTCCACGGATATGATGCTTAAGCCCTGGTACTGAGAGTCGGAGAGCCCTTGGATCCATATCTTAAAGACTTTAATCCTGGCCCCTCTTACAGCAGGATTGGCCTTCACCTTAACCTCCCGACAACTGCTCCTGCAGATCAGCCATGGAAATTTTATTCTTCTCACAAGCTGCTTCCCTCCTCCTCCTCCTCTCCTTCTCTCCCCTGCTTCGTTTTCAGCGGTCTGCGATTATTAACAGGGCTGCCCTCTGTTCCCATCCGAATTAGGAGTGAGAGGTGAATTAATACCTGATCCTGGTTTTCATCATTTTCTGAAAAAAAAAAAAAAAAAAAAAAAAGTTCTTATCCTACTTTTCTTGTAGTTGAAGTTGGAGGGGGAAACTTGGAGGAAGCATGCATACATTACAGGTGAGCCGGTCACGTCGGCCTGCTGCTGCTGTGGCTGAGGGAGCTCTTACGCGGTGCAACTGCATCCATTCATCTTGTGTAGAACATTTAATGCATGCCAGAGGTGCTAGATAAACAATTCAGGGACAAATCCACAGCACATTTATTTTAGAATAATTACAGTAAACAGAGCCGTTAGTGAGGTGAACGGAGACCAGCACTGGTACCCGCTCTGCATGTTCAGTGGATGTTTTTGGTTCTTACACTCCTCCTTAATTTTAAAAACCACAGGTATTAACAGAATGGTATTCTATCCTCCAACAACGGCGTCCCATTTATTTCAATGAAGGTTGTTTACCTGGTGCAAACAATGAAAATATTAGACCTTAATATTTTAAACTCCCCATTATTGAAAGTGATTTATTTGTCCACTTATTTTCCACAGAGAAAAGTCATCAACTTCATTTGAAGTTGATGGGGTGAAGTTTTTTTTTTTTTGTTTTTTTTTTTATCAAACAGCTGCTTATAGTGTCCACAAGATGAAGCAGATGATGAAATATCACATCTCTTTTGTCTCCATTTTTGGTTTGGACCCATATTTATGTCTTGTTGCTACATCGACCACTAGTGGTCATGGGAGGAAGTCAGGTGACAAAGTATAAAGAGCGACACAGTCCATGTTAGGAGGAGGTCAGGGTCATATACTCTATATAAAACTGGGTGTAAACTTGAAAAGAGAAGCCATTGTTGAAGAGCCTTAAACCTTCATTCTCTCTAATGACCATCAGGGGGCGACTCCACTGGTTGTTAAAGGAGTCAGATTGTATTGAAGTCTATGGGAAAATGTCCCTACTTCTCCTTGATTTATTAGCTCAGTAAATATTTTCCTAATGAGTTTATGGTCTCAGTCTCTGTTCATTTTTTAAATGATGGTCCATTTAGAGGAAAATAGAGCATAAAGCAGGGGATCAATTAGGGCGTGGCTACTGTGTGATTGACAGACTGCACCACACACGGCGACAAAGACCCTCTAGTGTTATGTAAGTACTCATCTTTTCTTAAACAAACCTAATCATGTAGGTTTTGTCCCTAACTGTAACGTTAATTGTGCGTTTTGTTTGGTATCTCTGGTGATAAAGGTTTGGTACGCCTACCACGCTATTTCACAAAAATCCTCCAATAGACCTCTTTTGTGTCTGTAAACAGCGATAATGTGCTTTGTTGGTGGAGCTGAACTGGTGGCACGAAGTGACAGTAAACTCACACACATACACAGATATAATGACTGTAAGTCCAGTTTATTCATGAAAGGCTTGTATAGACACTAAAGGATGTCATGTCTTAACTGTCTATGGGCAGTTTCTTTTGTTTACATGCTACTTCTGCTTAATGTTCTGAGCACTGGTCAGTGTGTTTGGCTTTATGAAGAAGCCCACTGAGAATGACAGCTGCTCCTGCTTTATCGTCGTCAGCCACATTATTGATTATGTCTTTGTGTGTGATAAAGACTGGAGATTTCACCAGTCTGTCTGTTTAAAGGCCTGTAACCATAAAGGTCTGTGATTAGCTTCAAGCAGCATCTTCATAAATGGTATTCCATAAAGATGAAGGTCACCTTTTCTTTTACATTTACTCATCTGTCAGAGGCTTTTATCTGAAGCGCCTTAGAATGAGGGACATCAGTGAAGCTTCAGTGCAGTAGAAGGCCTCGGAGTCGGTATAAAGTCCTCCATCTGTTGAATAAGTGCAGGGAATGGTATGAGAAAGTGCAACAAAAGTGCCCGTTAGACAGGAACACAGAGAGGGCTTGTTCTGGTAGGCCACAGACCAGAGCAGTCTGGACTCAGATGGTCTTGTTTGCAGGGATGGCAATGCCAGATGTTTTCTTTCTTGGAGGAACACAGTGCCTGAGAAAGAGCATAGGGCTGAATGAGTTCGTGTGGAAAACCTAGAAGTCACTCTGAAGGCAAACATCAGTGACTTGAACTTGACTCAGGTGACCGTTGGTCGCCAGGCTGCTGCATCCCGGACCACCTGTGAGGCTTTCAAAAGGAAGACCCGTCAGATGAGCATTACAGACGTCAAGCTGAGAGATGATCGAGGCCTGGACCAAGAGCTGGGTGGAGGACTGAGTCAGGCAGGACCTGATTTTCCTGATGTTATGTTATGTAGAGAAAAGCAACGTGACTGAGACACGGATGCAGCCTGGTCAGAGAAGGAGGTCGTCAGCGGTCGAACGTGACTCCCAGGTTTCTTGGAACCTTTGTTGGGGTAAGAGATGAAATTCTGACATCCCATGGAAACACATCACAATGAAGTAACTGATCGTCAGTCAGGCTTGGTCAGTCAGGCTTCAGGAGCTGCGACACTTCCTATACTTATGTATAGGAATATGTATAAATTCATATTAGGATGGTACAACTTCTTCAGTGTTTGCTCCAATCCCTCACTCGCTGCTGTTGCTCTTTCAGTTTTTCGCATAATGACACATGAACGTATGTGATTGACTCGTCAACAGCTTCAGCTTCTCTCACAGCCATGGGCCATCTCTGCCTAACACACATTGTATCCCAAGCGGTCTGCTCGCACACACACACACACACACACACACACACATATTGACACACACTCCCCCTCCTGTGTTGTGCTGCGTATTGGGCGGTCTCAGACAGATGCTGCAGTACGGGCCAGAGCGTTCGGAGGCGTGCCAGGGTCAATGGACTGGGCTGGCCAAATTGTATGTACAAATATGGACAGAATTAATCATCTCTGTAATGACTCTAAGGGCCTAAGAAGCACACATGGATCCAAGCACTAGTTGTGACCACATCAAGTCATGTGAATTAATTAATCATTTACATGTTTTTAACCACACAAAGGGGGAAAAAAAATGATACAAATCTCTTAAGAATTGTAAATTTAAACTTTATTGATCTCAGTAGGGGTTGGATGAGCAGCAGTGATGGGACACAGCAAATAAAACAGACACCGGGAACAGAGCAGGTGGAGTTATTTAAGCGCACACTAGTCTCAGATGTAGGATTTCTTATTTATAGCACTGACCTGGGAGAATAAATAATATTGTGACTGTATGTGAATGTGTGTTTTCCCATGGTGAGCTCCTTATCTACAGTCATTGTGGTGCTCAGACAGGGTAATCAGTCATTCCTTACCCAGGGCCAATGTTGAAATATTCATATGAAAGCACACTGACATGCCTATTGTTCTGGCTGATAAATACTGCAGCCACATGAGGTCATCATTAGTGGACTCTGGGTCGTGACCCAGAGCTTTCCTTGTTAGCGACTCATCTCCATAACAACCAATGCATACCTCATGAAAGTTGAACATGACCCTTAAGCATTGATGTGAGAGGTCAGGGGTCAAATAAGCAGCCATTAGAGCCACTTCCTGGTTATCTGTCAGCACGCCTGCTCACACTGACCTCTTTTTGTCCTGCATTTCCTAATTAAGATGAGCTGCAGATGGTGGAGCGAGCGCAGCTATCTCCTATCATGCCAACATGTCAGCGGTCATTAAATCATGAATGGTATTTCAAAAGAAAAATTGACCCATGAATTATGCTAAAAGCCACTAATTAACTTCTTTGTTTGCACATGTATGCCAGCTCCTTTTGCTTTGTGCTCTTAATGGAAAATGCCTGAATTATCCACCTATTTGTCCATCTGCACGGGTGCAGCACAGCTCTCTGTTTACCAGCAGAAAGCTCGCTGTTGTCACAGAAACGTTTTTTCAAGATAAGCTGTCATTTAGAGAGAGGGGGGCACATGGCCTCAGGTCAGTGATCGTCATGATTATCAGTAATAATCATTTTAGATCGTGTCTTTTTGGTGTTGTGGGCAGAAGAGGCAGACATGAGACAATGCAACATCGCGGAACACACTGGTTTGCACTGGAATCGCACAAGAGACACGGTGATTCCATGAACCAGGCCGTGGATATCTATCAAAAATAACATGGAGGTAACTCACGTGACAGGTCTTTGCATTTGACACATTGGCCATTGTTCATATTATATATCAGATACATATGTACAGGCTTGATTAAACATATGGTCATCATTTATATTCACCGGATGTAGATGTCAGATCAGGCAGTAAAGGCCTTCTGTCTCCTCTGTCTCCCCAACGCTACTCTGCCATTTCGGACCAACATTGTTGGATCAACCTAGGCAGAGAGTTGGGGCCTGAAAAACAGCTGTTGTGTGCTGATATTGGTCTTGAGCTTAAACAAAAGGCTGTTGGCTGAGAATCTTTGCGTTCACCAATCTAAGCTTTGGCATGACTGTTTATTTCACAGCTGCTCTCACATGGCGATTTAAAAGCTGATCACTTATTTCTTCAGTTTTATTTGTGAGAGTGTAAACACTAGAATACAGTTAATGTAAATGTCTCCATGTTGAAATATCCAGCAATGATTAATGGAGTGATGATATCTTACCGCACCTTTGGCCCAGATTCAATCCATCCCAGGGTGCTACATGCACAGCACACCAGACAATGGGAATGCCCCAGTTTATGTCGCGTTTCTGAGTTGTAACACCCACACTTTGGAGGGTGATGTCTTCATTTCATTTTGTGTAGTTCTCATCTCTGTTAAATAATGTAAACCTTCCTTGGGAAATGAAGGCAGTTTATGCTTTAGACTCGAGTTGATGGTGCTTTTCACAGACTCAGTCATGCTGTTTTGAGCCAGGCATCACATATGAGGCACTTTTAAAGGTGAACAACCACGCCACACAGTTGGAGACCAGACATGAAGTCAGACACATTTACCTTTGTGCTGTTGCATGAAGATGATCCTGAGTGCAGAGCGTGGCCTGTAAGGCAGTTTACAGTGGAGATGACCCCTAGTGAAAACGAACTGATCACTGAGTCCTCTCTTCACAGAGGAGGGATTAGCATCCATTTGGAGGGGCCGGTGGGGGGAAAGTCATGTTCAAAGACACCTGGATCAATCTGCGTTAATAAATCCTGGCTGATACAGCCAGGGGCCTCTTCCTCGATACATACTAATATCCCCAACGTCCGCCCACCTTCATCCTGCCGCAGCTCCATCATGCCGTCTCCAAGACGTCCTTGCCCGCTGTCTCTTTTTTTAATACTATACCAATTTGGAGGCTTTTATTGTTCTCATAGGACATTAGGCCCCCGACAATCAGAGAGATATCAATCAATAGTTTGTGATATGAAGACGACCGCTGATCATCTCGGCTCCAAGGTGAACAGTCTGCAATTTAGCATTGTTTGCTGACACGCACCAACTCTTTGACATTAAAAGACAGACGCTAATG
The DNA here is from genome assembly GCA_038496675.1 of Rachycentron canadum. Lineage (NCBI taxonomy): Eukaryota > Metazoa > Chordata > Actinopteri > Carangiformes > Rachycentridae > Rachycentron > Rachycentron canadum. Next base: position 21,765,131 of record CM076661.1, read on the forward strand.
TACCTGTGCTGGTTGTTGTTCTTGCATTATTACTGTCTGCGGTGGTGTATTTTCTGGTTCCAGCAGTTAGCAGCATAGTAGCTCAAGGATGTTTTTCAAACTTTAGATTTAACTCTACTTTAGAGACCTGTTAGGCTCATATACACGGGACGTTTCACAAATATAATTTGGGCCCGGACCATTTATTGAGTTGTTCACAATAAGCAAATCTTTGAATTCAGGTCTGTGTCTGTCCTGAAACCAGCGCAAAGACCTGAGCATTGGAGTGATATTCTCTCTTTCATTACTTTCAGACTGAATCCTAGTAGCAGTGTTCTGAATTAAAGGAAACGTTCTTTCTTTATTCCCTAACAGAACTATCTCAGAGTTGTCTTCATTTAATTTGACTGATGTTTTGTTGGATTCAGTCACTCACTTTTACAAGGAACAGGCTGATTACTAATTTAAGGACATTTGCATGTTCATATTTCCCTTATTAAGGACTTTTATTTGCAATTCTGTGATAAAATACACTGACAAACAAAGTGGGAAACCTGGAATTGAAAGTGTTGAGTAAAGGAACGGCGTGCTCATGCTCATGACTGTCTGTGTGTATTACCAACATCAGTGTTGGCTGCCCTCTGTCCATGCAATGCTGTGTGTGTCAAAACACTTTCAGCCCCCTATTGTGTCTGCATGCATGTTTGCATCTGTTTGCATGTGTGTATGATACACCCTCAGGCTATAAGTCTCATCCACTAGCCCCCACTAACCCCCCTTCCCCCCACCGACCCTATATTTCCATCCAGACGCCCCACAAACGTGACCCCTGGCGACTCTCACAGGGCACCACGTCAAAAAAGATGGAGGGGTGGGTGGGGGTTATGCCTCTCCAGTCTCTGCAATGTGTGCAAATGTGTGCAATGTGTGCAAATGCAGCATGTGCGTGTGTGTGTGTGTGTGTGTGTGCGTGTGTGTGTGTGCGTGTGCGTGTGTGTGTGTGTGTGTGTGTGTGAATGGGGAAGTTAAAATTGCTGCACATATGCGGTGGCTGTGTAATGGCCCGGGGCTCTCTCTCTCTCTCTCTCTCTCTCTGTGGCAGAACAGAACAAATGAACAGTTCATCATCAGAAGTTGTCCCCCAGACCCAGGTGACTACATCACAACTGGCCTGATCCTCTGCAGACCTGGCAGACCTCCATGGCCGGGCTGGGTGCTTTAGACATAGAGGTGGAGTGTACGGGGGCTTGGTTGTTGGTTCTAATGCCAGACTTGGGTGGACATGTAATGACTGACACTGTCCCTGTCTTTAACAAACAAAATGTTAACAAAAACACATCGCCCAATATGTTCGGCCTTTTCTTTGAGGGCTCCTGAGTTTAGTGTCGGTTCTAAATGTCATGGGACTGTTCTCTTCATGTAGTCCACCAGGGGAAGGACAGAGGACAGACTTGGTTTGTTTCTGCACTTCTTTGAAAGTCTTCCTTTCTGAAAGAAGGAATAGTGCATCTGCCACAGTTGGCCTTGTGGATTAATCATCAAATAGAAATAATATCAGTTACATGGGTGTGTGGAACCCCTGCCTGAGGCTTTGATAGGTGAGAGAGTCTGCTTCACCGTCTCCAGACCAGAGCTCGGGGGAATTCTCGCCAAACCTCCCACCTACAGCGACACCACTCACACACACCCCGCCACACAGGAGGACAGAGTGTGAGGTGTGTGGCAAGAACATTTGCAGGAGAAAAGGAGGAGAAAAGGGAAGAGAGTGCAGAAAGTCTATGGAAATATGTGAGGAGAAGGCGTGAGACTGTGCCGCTGCTCCCCTATTGTTTTCTCATTAGTGAGCTGTATATGTGACTCCGGATTCAAGCTGTTTCTCTGCAAAGCAGGCACGGCACACGCACCATCAGTATGCAAGGCCTTTAGAGGAAAGGAGCTTAGTGCTTATTATTGCAATAACACCTAGCAGGTGAGTTTTGAATATGCATGAAATGAATATCACACATTTCCACTTTTTTATTATCATTTGCAGTAGAGTTCAACAGGCAATCACATTCTGCAAAGCTGTGAAATCAAACATAAAACCCAGCATCCATTGTACAAAATAGTGGGATTGAAGGTCGCGGAAAGGAGCGTCTCATATATTACGTTTCTTTACACAGATCTACAGTAGGTGCACGTTTGCATACATTACCTTCATCAGTGAAAGGTGTGTAATTCCATGTTCTTTTTGTTCACTTTTTTTTTTTTTTTTTTTTTTAGCACATTACATTTCTGTGTCAGTAATCTCTGCCATGAATGGAACGGAACCAAGACGCCATGTTGCCGTGGATGCTGAAGACTTATTCATTTTCCTTTTTTCTGTTGTTGGTGAAAGTTTACATTCTGCAATTAAAAGCTTAAACGGTGGGTATTTTATATATATATATATATATATACGTTGCATGAATACACATCACACTTACACTTTTCAGCAGGTTGTAAAACTTCATTATCATTACAATTATTGATAATTATTGAATTTCTGTCTCTTCTTTAATATAAACGACTTGGTTCATTGGTCATTTCAATTAAAAAGGGAGTCTGAGGCTGCTTCCAATCTGACACAAATTAAATGCACAGTATGTAACTTCTGCTGCTACGTGTGTGAGTCAAAACAACAACAAGAGACAACGTTGGGTGACGTCATGAAACGGTTCCTTCTGGTTTGATTCTAAGATGATTCTAACCACTAACAACACTGAATTATACAGTTTCCTGTTTGAAGTCAGTGGTTCGCCGACGCTGTACGGTGGAAGTGAGACGTCAGGGAAAGGTCAGGAGCTTAGACTGCTGCTGCTAACCTTTAGTTTGATTCTTTCTCTGTTAACTTATGAAGAAAATGTTCAGGAGGTTTTCACCTGGAGTCAAATTATCCACAGAGGTCTCCTCCTCTCCACAACAAACAGAAAATTAAAAAAAAAAAAAAAAAAACAACTAAAGTGGTGTCATTTTAAAAAAAAATGATGAAAAAAAAAAAAAAATCCAGTGATTCCCTGACGCTCTTCAGTGACACAGGACGTCTCCAAGCGTCTGGGAGCTGAGCTGTTTAACATTTACTCAGCTTGTTTCTCTGATAACTGAAGATCCAGACGTCCGAGGACTGGAATCCTTCATCTGCTTCAAATACTGAGCTGAAAACCACCCAGGTGGAAAAAGTGGATCTGAAACATGTGACTTTGAATTGGATAAAAGTCAATTTTGAGCTCCTCACAGGAAACCACAACACTGGCGTATGCGCAGAGAGGATATGATGTCACTGACGGGCAACCAATGAAACTGTCCTACCGTGATTAAAATCAATGATTTCTCTGGCTTGAGAGTTGATGGAGGGCGGCACAGCAGTACAGCGGCTAGCATTGTCGCCTTACAGCAAGATGGTTCTGGGTTCAAACCCCTGGGGTCTCTTAGGATACTACAGTAAACAGAGGAGGGATAAGAAACTGTTGATATGGTGAATTAATCTATATTTCCCATCAGGCCCAAAACTGTCTTAACCACAGGGGCGACAGAGTCCGCTGTTTTTGTCAAATTCTCAACATGTCCTCTGTTTCCTGTTTCCTGTCAAGAGCCTCAGGATTGTTAATACAATGTCTGTGTCTGTCAGAAGCAACGGCACAAGTATCAGGATGTCCTGACACTTTTTGGCTTGTGACCCAACACTTGGGTTATTTCAGCCACACAACTGTTCTGTCTTTCCACCTTAGTTCAATGCATGATGGTCTATATTGCTTGGTTGATAGTACATTACTTGTGGACTATAAAGGGGAGGAGTGAGTGATTTCAGACACAGCCATTGTCTCTTCAGCGTTGGTTCCTCTTTACTGTACTATTATATATTACACATATATTCTTGACAGTCATATTAAAGCCTCACAGCTAAATAAATGGACCTTGCATTGAGTTTGCTTTGTTTCCTAGGTCAAGGATGAGTGGAGGTCCTTGAGTTATGAGAAGCTGAGCAAACTCCATCTGCTGATGAAGATAATACGATACAGTCAAAAGCTCCAGAACAACTACGTAGGTGGACCTTCAGTTGAAATGATCAGCGTAGGCAAAGTCTTTGGATTAAATTAACTTGGGCAGACGTTAACCATAGAGTTGCCGCATTCATATGAATCAATGCAAAAACAAATTGTGAGTGTCACAAGCTTTCTGCTACAGCAGCTTGGTTTCCCCTCCCAGTGGGTCACACCAGCTGAGTCACGTCCATGTCCATAGACCCATGCTCCCCTTTCCTTCGTGGTCCCATAATGTCTCAGCTCCATTAGAAGCCATTGTTTGACGGCGGCCACTGCTCCTGCTCCCCGCTCATCATCTGTGGTGTGAAACATGTGCTAGCATCATTAGCTGCTGACTGAGTCCATTTGAGGCCATTTAGCAGCTCTTTCCTGCCTACAGCGCTGATATGTGTGTAAATGTAAGTGTGTCTGTGTGTGTGTGCGTGTGTGTGTGCGTGCTGAGACAAGTGTAGACCTCTGGTCGCTGAGCCGTAGGGTCAGATTGAGAGCAAGGGCTGAAAAGTGTGTGAACACTGACATGAGTTGAAGTCAGTGAATTGTGGACAGTGTAGCTGGTTATTTGTATGTCAGGGGCCATGTTTACAGCAGGGGTCAATATTATGGTCAGGGGTTCGAACTCACACACTGAAAACAGTAAGTGAACTTTAAAGGCAGTTCAATCCCTAATATTCGTTTTAATAATGAACTGGGTGGTTAGAGTTACAGCCAACTGTAATGTGTGTGTGTGTGTGTGTGTGTGTGTGTGTGTGGGTGTGTGTTTCTGTCTCTTTGTCCTTCTGCCAGTCAGATATGCTACTGCCTGCTGTGATTGGTGGATGGAGCCCTGCACGCAAGGACACACACACTGTAAAATCAGGAGGATTTGTTGGTATATTTCAGGAGCGAGTTGGTACCTCTTTCTTTCTAATGTGAGCTGCTAAATGGGTGTAAGGTTTTCCTGAGTATCCTGCATTTTGGGGCCTGATGAGCGTGAGCATTAGCCTCTTTCTGATGTACCTGCCTGACTTCCTGTTGCCTGTAATGGATAAAATTCTGATGATTAAAAAAAGTGTTGTCATGATTGTTTGTGTTGCTCAGTGGTGGAAAGTAACTAAGTACATTAACTGCTCTTAAATGAGGTATTTCTAAGTTTTACTACCAATTGACCTAACCCATTGGTTTTAAGAGCTCCTGTTTTGAAGCCTCCTGTTTGTTGGACGTCGCAATCTTGGCTTTTGAGAGCAGAAGAAATCATATTTTGAGGAGAAGGTGGAGCTAAGAAGGAGTGAGGGGTGGATCTGACCTGCTCTGTGCTTTCTCAAGCAGATCGTCTTTATTGGTACATTCGGACATAGGCTAGCCACGCCCCCTAACCCATCCCCTGCTTTCTGGTCTATTTTCCCCTAAATGGACCATCAGTTAAAAAATGAACATCATGTTGTATTGAAGACTTGAAACTAGAGACTGAGACCATAAACTCATTAGGAAAACATTTACTGAGCTAATAAATCAAGGGAGAAGTAGGGACATTTTCCCATAGACTTCAATACAATCTGACTTCTTTAACAACCAGTGGAGTCGCCCCCTGATGGTCATTAGAGAGAATGAAGGTTTAAGGCTCTTCAGCTTTGGCTTCACTTTATAGACCAAGAATCTATGTCCACTTTTGTATGCAGTCAATGATCGATACATAGCCAACGTTAGCATTGACAGCTGTTTACTTGTCAGTCTACTAAAAACCTTGCAAGCACAGACTCAGCAGACTTTTTCTCTTCTCCGGAAATTAGAATGCTAACCAGCTAGCCCTGGCCCAGTCAGCTCGTCTTGTCATTGTGGCGAATAATGTCACAGTGTATTATAGCTCTTGTCAAGCAACAATCACCACCACCTGGTCCACATCGAGTGGCTGAGAAAATGTACAAATAGGTCCTTTAAAGTTAGACATTTTGTTTTTTTTGAAAATTAAAAAAAAAAGAAAAGAAAATCAGATAAAGTCTTATTTGTTGCTGCGACCATCCAGCCTGAAAGTCACGTCATGTTGTAATGAGCATCGTATGTGAAAAGGCTAATGGAGGTTGCTGTATTCATACAAACAAAAACAATGACCAACGTAAGAGCAATTACACTCCATATTTGCTGCTGGTGGGCGGCATCACTGCGAAAATACCGCAGTCCTTGAAGGCAGCATGCTGTCACTTCCAGGATTTCAGCATCGTACCCTTTAGTTGAAGAATGAAATTGCTGTGATATGTAAAGTCACTTCAGTCCACGACTTAGTAGAACGTAAAAGTCTACCAGTAATCAGCATCAGTGACTCTCAGCCAGACATCATTTCTTAAGGTGGAACAGAATCAGGCTATAATTCCCTCCTCTGTTTCACTCTTCTGCTTGCATCCTTCAAATCCTACCCCCTTCGTCTCTGGCCGTCCCGTGAGAGGCACTGTTGTTTACCATGTAAGAGAGAAATCATATTTGAGGGGCTTATAGTCGAGTCCAGGCACTCCCCGAGGAAGAGCCTATTACAACAGTAAGAGTGGATTAATTAGAGAGCGTCTCAGCAGAGTTGGGCTGAGAGCTTGGCTCGGCCAAAGGGGAGACATTAATCGCCTCTCTTCACACAGGTAACTGGCTTCGCCCTGGGGCCCCAGCGGCCAGCCAATTAATAGGGCCGGAGATACAAACCCACCCCGCTTCTTTATCGCTGTTTGCCCTCAAGACATTTTATGAGGAGAGCAGAAGAATGGCAGAGTTTTTATTTCACATTTATTAAGGCTGGGGTTTTAAAGCTGCACTAGGAGAGATTTTCACTGTATGTTTAAGTACAGCTGTTTTATCTGCCTATGTGAACATTGTGTCAGGAAAAAAAGAAATTGGTGTGGTATTAACAGTGGAAAAAGTAAAAACACTCATGATAAAGCAAAACTATGAGTCAAAACTTTAGGGTGCAAGTGAGAGAAATAGATAGATACTTGCTAATACTTATTAAAGCATTCAATACTGGTTTCACTCTAACTTTTTGTCTTTGTTTTTGGTATCCATTTGAACATATCAAGTGAAAATGATGAGATTACTGAAATAAAAGTATGAACTAAGTCAGTGTTCTGATTTAGAAAGTCAAAACTGACTCAAAATTACAACTTGAAAAGTCCCATTTAGACTCATTGTCTATGTATTCTTATGAAAAAGGCAATATCCAGACTTCCTGACTATAATTTTACTTATACTTACTTATATTTTGGATCAAAAGTCAAAACACCTACTATTTCATAGTTTTAATGTTAAATGGCCAAACCTACCTATGTACCTATGTATATTTAAACTCTTGACTTAAGTTTTATTTTGATCATTTTGCGTTCAACACAAATTGTACATAGTGTTTTTCATCATGCGTCATCAAATGTGGTCCTGAACCAGATCTTACTGTCTGTCTGTCTGTCTCCTGTCTGTCTGTCTGTCTGTCTGCCTGCCTGCCTGCCTGCCTGCCTGTCTGTCTGCCTGTCTGTCTGTCTGTCTGTCGACTGTGTGATCTCTATAGTGTTATATTTCTTCTTCCTCTGCTCGGTGGATAAATCCGGACCAGTGGCTGCTGCTTCCTGGACTGCTCTGTTTGTGGACCAGAGTGTGTTGGGGGAGGAGGTGACAGAGTTTGAAAATATGGAACAACTCTGTATATTGATCTTCTGACTGGCTGTGCCTGTAAGGGGATTAAAAAAAAAAAAAAAACAAAGATTATCAAAAAAGAAACACTGAGCTGGAAAAAGCTAAAGTCGTCACAAGCAGACATTTACTTCACTTGTCCCTTTGGTACAAGCCTTCACAGAGTAGAAACAGCCTCACACATCACAGGGTTTCTGGGTAATGAAGTCCTCTCAGAATATACAGACTAAATTTCTTCTATGTGATGAAACAAATTGTCACAGGCCACTGCCAAGCTGCAGGATTATATGCAGTACAATGGATCCCATCCATTGTCAGCTACACAGACCTGTATGTATGAGTGTTTTGAATGCACTTGCTTGCCAAATTTCCACTCCCTCCTCCAGCTCCTCTTCTGTCTCCTTTTCCCTCCTTCCCTTTCCCTCATGACTTTCATTAAAGGCTGCAGGGCCTCCTACCGAGTGCTGAGCAGGCAGACAGGCAGGCAGAGAGACAGGCAAACAGGCATAACACAGCAACTGCGGGTTAGCTGCACAGATCTGAAGCCAGTTTCAGCTCTCCATGCCAGTAACCTGAAAGGAGGAGCAGAGAAGGAGAGGGAAGAGTGTGTGTGTGTGTGACTGGGGGCTGCTGGAGGAATAAGGGAGTCGTGGGATGCAGAGAAGTGTTTCCATACGGTGATGAAAGGCACAAATATCTGGATGAATGCCACTAATCTTTGGCCGAGAGGTGCAGCCAAAGATTAGTGGCACTGTGCGCGTCATAGTGGTGGTGTGTGCAGGGCTGGACAGGGCAACAGCCAGCAGGTGAAGCTTCTCTTACCCAGCCTTACTATGGTAAACTGGGAAAACAAGGAGTCATGTGTGATGCATTGTTCTGAAAACACTAAATCAGTATAGAAAAAAAAGGGCACATCAAATGAATTTACCAGTGAATCCGTCAAATTGCAACAGAAAAACTGCTCCATTCTCTACATTGCCATTAACTGCTCTGTATGCATGGCATCATTGTACCACCACGTGTGACAGGCTGGAGCTGCGTCCCAGCTCAGGGGCCACTGACAATTATTTGCTGCCATATTACTTTTGCCACTTTTCGTAATGAATCTTGGTATAGGCTGGGCTGCATTGGACCCTTGGTTGCCCGGGAAAAGGAGGACACATTTGTCGGCCACATATGAAGGAACCTTTGAAGTGGGACAGACTAGTCGAGGCCAACCGTTACGCATTAGGGCGGCCCCAGAATTGGGACCCAGCTTGGGAGGTGGGAGTTCTCCCTGCCATATATGAGCCCTTGTTGCATGTGACACGTGTCTCATGTGTCACATAATAACTTTCTCAATGAGAACTGAGCTGGGGAAGAAATGAATAGCTCTGGATACAGCTACTAGGTGAACCTTGAGCACGCTTTATGTCGGAGAGGCTGCGTTTCTTTGATTGCGTGATCATACATATAGACTCTTGTTCCTCATCTCAAGGCTGCATGTGAATGCAAACCCTGCTGAAAGTTCCATTATAGTGTATAATAGATCTTTTCACTTTGCTGGCAGTAAATCAGAGAGAACATTTGTCTCGACCTTGTTAAGAATCATATGTCCATAATGGATTTCATGACTCAGTCATAAGAGAATGGACAGTATTTTCTGATCAGAAGCTTCTCTGTCTCATCAGACTGCATAAAGAGAAGTGAAAATGGCAGTGGCAGGTTTTTTTTACATCAGCAGCTGCAGATCTCCAGCCCAGCGGGCCGCTGCATATTCGCCGCTCGCTCCCTCCAGCTTCAGAAATGTCAGCAGAAAACCCTGGGCTTGTTCCTCCTCTCTGGGGGTCCCAAGGCCTTCCCTCTGCCACTCCTCCACCCTGCAGACAGCCGTAGGTTCAGACAGCTCGTGACGCTGCTGCCTGACTCCGCCGAGCCTCCAAATGCCATCATACAGCAGCTCTGCCCCGGGGGCCAGGGCATCCAGAGGAGGACAGGGGAAGATGAAGACGAAAAGGTGAAAGGGCACCCAGGGGCGTTGCCATCACTTGAGGAGTACGGGGAGGAGAATCTTTCATGGTTTTTGGATCTTTTCTTCTTTTTCGCCCCAGTTTGGACTGGCCCCCGGTCTCCTGCACTTCAGTCAGTATTAACTCAATATCATTTTGTTAGTGACTCAAACGCATCTGTAGCATTGAGTATCAAAATACCAAATAGCAAACGCTGCCAGTGAGTCTCTGGGCCGTTTCATAATCCTGCTGCTTGATTGTTAGATGGTGGTTTAGAGATTCTGACAATGCAAATGGGGCTTGAGGAATTTTTTCCACCATCGTGGTCCAGTCTGAAATATTTCAACAAATACTGAATGGATTACAACAAAACTAAGATGAGGTTTTCATGGCCCCCAGTGGATAAATTTCACTGACTTTACCTGACATTCCTCTGGTGCTATCATGACATGCACAGCTAATGCCCCAACTCTTTGTTTAGTGCTAATGAGCAAATGATAACATCCTCACTCACTTGCTAAACACCTGCATGTTGTCATTTTGGGCATACTAGCATTATGACATTAGCATTTAGCTGTAGCAGCCTCACAGAGGTGCTAGCGTAGTTGTCGATCTTTGTGCTAATCAGAGGGATGGGAAGGATACCACATGATCCGGATCTGACAGGAAATGTAATGGATTCTTCTCTACGTTTAGTTGAAATCGGTTCAGGACTTTTCATGTAATCCTGCTGATAATCAAACAAACAAGCAAACTGACACTGGTTAAAACATGACTCCCTTTGGTGGAGGTAAAAAGGGACAAGAAAAAGGAAGCAGCAAAAATGATAAAGGAAAGTAAGGACAAGATTTGGAGAAAGAAAGAGAGAAAGAAAGAAAGAAAGAGGGTTTGTCGGCAGATGAAAAGAGATAGGATATCCCTAATCCCCTGCAATATTAATGTCCAAAATGTCATTAATAAGCTGGTGCAGTGAGCATGGCTGGGACCACACAGTGATGAAAAAGGGCTGTCTACATGAAGGTAGCTGCCAGGCCTTGTCAGAAAGGAGCGCTGGCTAATGAATGAGCAGAAAGCCACTCCAATCAATCAGCTGGGATCTCTGTGTGCCCCCGGTATAGGTAAGGTCTGGTGCGGGGGTGACCAGCACTGTCAGCCCCCCCAGCCCAGCCAAGAAACTGTTACAGCATTTCAATGAGACACCTATTAATAGGACACACTCAAACCAAGTGTTACATCTGTGCCTGGGATCTTTTCTGTTTTTTATTAGGCTCATCGTGTCGTATAAAGTGAATAGTGGAAAATATTTTCAACTTTAAGATTTGGGTTTAAAATTAGGATTAGAATCAGGATTAATTGTAGGTTTTGTCAGGATTGATCCTCCCACGTTATGCAAATGTGAGTGAAGAGTGAGACAGGAGTAATTCATCCTTAGCTAGAATCAAAGATGACTTTTATTCTAAATCTATTAGCATGTGCAGCAAGGATTCTCATCCTTCAAAATCATGACACTGGGTGTCATAACCACACAGTCACACTTTTTAGATTATCTTCAGTTCAAAGAAAATGTGGCATTAGCTGAATGCTGGAATTAGAGCTGGGCCCAACCGTCGCTCTAAATGTTCAAAAGTGACCAGGGAATTCATTCCTGGGCGTTACTCAAAGCTGCCACATCTCACAGTCATATCTAGAGCCTGAAAATCTCACTCAGAACCTGCAAATATCAGCTTCGGAGCATCCTGAGTTCACTTTGGTTCCAGGCTCCCAGAGACAAACCTGGTCCGACAGGTTGAGCAGGTTCTGGCTTCCAGAACATGGTTCTCAGACTCAGTGAGAGGGTTAACTTTCAGCTCTGGGAGTCAACGTCTTGGACTGGATGGATGTGAATGATGGACCGTCAAGGCCTCAAGTTTTTTCTTTATACATTATGATCTTTTCTCAAATTAGCATGATTTTATTTATTTTCAAATTATGACATTTGTTTAACATTATATTACAATATTTTTAACTATAACACAACACTCTTGTTTAGATTTTTTCCTCTTCTTCTTCAAATTCTAAGCTTCCTTCCACAGTCCAAGCACATGCAGGTTTAGGTTCATTGGTGACTCTAAATTGTCTGTAAATGTCGGTCCTGTGACCGACTGGCAACCTGTCCAGGGTGACCCCCACCCTCACCCAATGTCAGCTGGGATTGGCTCCAATCCCCCGCAAGTCTGCATAGATAAGTGGTATAGATAATGAATGGACACTATACTCATATACTTTTTCTCATAAATTACATTTTATTACTTTTTCATGTTTTCTCAAAATTACCATTTAACCTACATTTTATGACTCCTTAAAAGAGTTTATGTATGTGGATGCTTTTATTAATACCCATTATAATGGGAATAAATAAATGTATATATATACACACAACCACACACACACACACACACACACACACACAAGGGTCTGGCTGTAGTTTGGAGCCAGACTTGAAAGAATTTGAGCCATCTTGTTCCAGGGCATCAACCAATTCCCTCAAACATCCCCATATTAACCCCATAGCTGCCCAGTCTGAACTGTTTTGTCTCCAAGAGGTTCTACCGCTCTGAGCCAATTGACTTGTTCAAACAGAATTCTCCCCCTTGATCAAAGTACAGCCTCCTCCCACTGGCCAAAAATATTCTGTTACATGCTGACCTATCCACTGATTAGCAAACACTTTGCCTCTTCAGAAGTCCTCTTCGGCACATCTCAGGGTGTTGACTTATGAAAGGGAATACACAGTAGAAGCCCTGCTCTGATCTCATCACTTCGGAGAGTTGCTGTTGGCCTGCAAAATCAAAATGCTGGTTGACGGGGTCACTCGGATTTTCTTATTAGAAGTTAGAATCAACACTGATTAGACCCTTCTTGCCTGTTAAATGTTCACCTAAAGAATTTTAAAATCCATCAGTCATTCTCTTAAAGTCAGATCCATGCTTGGCTGGCTTCATGCTTCAGCCCTTTTATTCCCAACCAGGGGAACACTTGTCAGTTGCCATAGGGTACATGCCAACATGGTAGCATCACAGTTCATTTAACCAATCAGGATTATATATTCGTGTGACCTTTTGTAAATCTAAAGTCATAATAACTATTAAAGGTCCCATACAGTCTAAAGGTAGACCTCCACGTGTTCTTTAAATATATATGAGGTCCAGGTTCTATATTAATTATATTAATTAAAGTATCAAAGGTCTCAGTCCACAGAGAAATGTTCACAGCCTGTATTCAGAAACTGAGCCTTAAAACCAGCCGTCAGGACTTCTGGGACTTTGTGAGGTCACCACCCTAAACCATGCCTCCAAGCCCCACCCACCTGGACCCTGACTGGACCTGATTTCTGAGCGTTTCCCTGAAATCTGCTATATTTTTATTAAATCTCTCAGAAATCAGTCAGCCAATCAGAAGAGAGAGGTTCAGATCCTCTCTTGTGAATTTTGAATCACTGAGATGATTTTTGGTTCTTAAAACCACAAATATATCTACTTATGAACGTCAACACTTCAGATAAAACACAGGAATTGAGGTAAGGATTCAAATATAGAACCTTTAAGATACCAACTTTAAATGACCCACTGCAAACCGCTCATTCCGTTGAATATCAACTGCTCTGGCGCGCAGTGAGCTTGTCACAAAACCAGGCCACAATCAATTGGATTCATTCAAGACTTTAGCCTGGAGTTGAGCCTGACTTTCCTCCCAAACACAGAGGGGCAGCTGTCAGTTTGTCTGGTGGTAAAGAGTGACCAGAGCAAAGTCAACCAGCAGGCTGAGAGAGGTATGGTGGATGGATAGACGGTTGGATGGATAGATAAAGGAATGGATAGCTGATAGGGAGGCTATAGGTTTGGGCATCACTGAGTCCCTGTGTTTATTTAGCCGTTGTTGTTGTTGTGTTCGTTGTGTATCAGGTGGCGTTGTTGCGGCATGGCTGCCAGGACCTGACCGCTGAGCGAAGACGTCAGTCAGTGGACACTGACAACAGCGGATAAGAGCTTGGAGGGACAGAACGGCAGACAAGAGGATGGACTTTAACCTTCCCCCTATCCGTTTAATACCCCCCACACCCATGCCCCCTCCCTCACCCGTTGCTCAAAAACAACACAAAGTGATTGGTGATTCAGCCCTGAGTGCCTAACATGGAGGATACAATGGCCTGATGGGAGATCAAGCTGTGGTCTTTGTCCTTCAGAGGACAAACAGACAAAGCAACACATGTAGGGAAACAGATGTAGAGACCATCACATATGACTGTGGATGTGTTTGAGATTGTATCCAAAAAAACAGTATGAGTTTTCAAATACAGTCAATATATTCATGTTGTTGTGATGATTTACATCTGAAGTTAATCAAAACCTTTTCATGAGAGTTGTATTAACATAGTGAAAGTATAATATACAGAGGTCCATATTTAAAAAAAAAAAAAAAACAAGTGTAAACCCTCTGTGACATCACTCATTGGTTTGTGAGCTGCTGGTTTGAAGCCTTGAGTTTGTAATTTGGAAGTCGCCATCTTTTTAAAACCAGAAGGAACCATATATGGAGAAGAAGGTGGAGCTGAGGAGGAGTGAGGGGTGGATCTGACCTGCTCTGTATTGTATCGTGACAGTCTGTCAGTCACACAGTAGCCACGCCTTAATTCATCCCCTGCTTTATGGTCTATTTTCCTCTAAATGGACCATCATTTAAAAAAAAAATTAACTGAGACAATAAACTCATTGAGAAAACATTTACTGAGCTAATAAATCAAGGGAGAAGTAGGGACATTTTCACATAGACTTCGATACAATCTGACTTCTTTGTACAACAATACAGGTTTAACACACTTCAGTATTGGCTTCACAGTCTATGATTGGAATTCACTAATTTGTCAAGATAACGTCAATTTGAAGCTCACGTAACACAATAAGCCTGTGTTTGGTTTTGTTGCTTGGCGACACCTCTCCAAGTTCTCCACCTTCCTCCCAGCATTAGCCGGGATTTGCTCCAGCCCCCCAGTGACCCTGCATAGGTAAGCAGTATAGATAGTGCATGGATGGATGAATTGATCAACGCTCTACAAAGTTAAGCACATTGGTATTACTGTAACTATGACAACAAAGGTCATCAAATGTTGACGAGGCACTTATTTTAACCGAGCTCGTCATCTTTTCCTAAACCTAACCCAACCATTACAGTCACCATGGTGACACAGGAAGTTACACCACTCTCGGTGCTGTCGGCATGTTTATTATTGTAACCATGACAGGGTACTATAGGGGGTTCTTTCAGGGGGCTTCAGCTGTCCCTCAGCCATCATTCTGTCTCATTGATAATTAGAGGTCAAAGAGAAGATAAAACCTTCTAGAACTGGCAACAATGATGAGGCGAGAAATCAGACACAAGCGTTTTTTTCAGGTTATTCATGTGACAAAAAGAGGAAACATTGTTGCCGTAGAGGTGTGACTTAGACAGTAGATGTAAACCGAGGCAGATCATGATCCTGACTCCATCCACAATCCCTGGCCCTGCTTACTAGAAGCCTGGTGGGCCGGGCTTCTAATGGGATCCAGATTCGGGCAAGTGTCACCATGGAATTCAGAGGAGGGGGGAAACCAAAAAGGCTGGCTTTAACTTCTGCCAAGTCCAGCAGCCTAACCGTGTCAATTCAGCAGAACTCTGCAGACACTGTAGCCCCGTCCAAACCCACTCCTGGTTCTGCAGCACAGGGTGGTCTTGTTCTGTTGGGAATCTCCACTGCAGGGCTCTGCAGTCACCCCTGGCCTTGGATCAATCATTTTGTGAGCCCCACCCACAATGTGATCGGTATTAGGATGAAGAACAGACCCAGGCCCTTTAACTTGAATCAGAGGAGAAACTGAAGGAGAGAAAAGATCGGGACAGTGACGGTATCGATAATCATTATTCTTGAGGCAAAGGACATGAAAGGACAGAACATCTGCATCAACATTCATTCACCAGTCAAGGGGCGAAACAGATACTTCCCCTCACTGCCACTATCCTCAGTAGACCTGAGTGCAATGCAGTCAAAACATGTCGCTTTGTCTAACAAGGGTGATGCTCACATACCACAAAAACTCTGCTCCCACTATGACCACCCCTTTCCCAGTGTGCACACAAAACCCTGTTCTCTGGGGATTATTCACAGGTATTCAGGGAGCTGTAGAGAGTAAAAGTCTAATGACGATGTTTCATCATGACTCCTTGAATTCACCGAGTTCCACAGACTGATGACAGAACAGTTTCAGAGTATCTGAAGGGAGTTAAAATCCACCTGTGCTTATTTCTCTAACATTCACGTTCCCCCCTCATCAATCACATTAATTACACCGACTGCAACACGGGCCGTGCTTGTTACAGAAATAACAGGAATTAGACAAACTGACACGGCATCAGATTCGTTTTTGAAACACCGCCTGCTGTCGTTAAACAGACTCAATCGTACAGAGCTAAACTCACGTCTTTCAGGTTTTTTCTTGGCCAATTCATGCCAGTAACCGAGCATGTACTTGTGTAGCGCCTGTCAGGTGGTAAAAGACAAGAATAGGGGCATTCAGCAAACATGGCACCAGTCTTTGCCTAAGGTTTGTAGTAAGGACTTAACATGAGTGTCACGCCACGGGAAGGGAACCAGGAGCACTTCCTACTCTGTTCCTCAACTATTTAATTTGAAATGCTTCCAGTCATTCTGTCACCAACCAGTCAACCACAGAGCAGGAGGAAGTACCGAACGCTCGCATCTCTACTATCTCATAGAGTTTGAGACATCAACAGCTGAATTTACCCTGAAAGTGGACTGAAGGTCAGTTTAAATGCAAGTACATTTCTTACATGCTTTAGGCTAATAAGGGAAACACAGTGTCCACAACACTGGCCATATTGTTTCAGCCAGTCACAGCAACTGAATGTATAGGCCAGGATAAAGGTAGACCTCAATGCGGTCTTTGATACTTTCACAGTATTAATATAGAACCTAGATCTGCTTTATCATCAAAGGTAAATCAAAGGAGAAATGCACACAGAAACGGAGCCTTGAAGTTTGAACTCTGTAAAAATCCTCTTTTCCTTTGGTGGCATGGTTGTACAGTGGTTAGTACTGTTAGGCCCACCTCACTGTGTGGATTGGTTGTCTCTATATGTCGGCCCTGCGATTGATGTCGGCTCCAGCCCCCTGTGACTGTGCACAGGCAAAGGGGTAAGGATATCGGATGGATGGTTTTCCCACGTTAAAAGCAATGAAAAATTGAAAACTGGGGCTGGAAGCAGATCTACATTAACCTCATTGAGAAATCTGGATCAAGCCTTGAGCTCCACCCGCCACCACCTGCTTCTCCATGGTTGACAGGTGAAGGAGCAGAGAGGTGGAAGATGGTCAGAGGAGGAAACATCAGAGAGACTCAGACACATGTTTGAGCCTCAGTCTCAGATGAGGTTGTCAGGGGACTAGAAGACATATCAGAACGGTTAGAGTAGTGAGCATCCTTTATGTGTTTATCTTGTTCATTCGCTTGGCGGTGGCTGACACAGTGTTAGTGTAGTGCTGATGCAAACTTCCAAGATCAGATCCTCTCCTCTGATTGGCTGACTGACCTGTTGTTCCTAGAGCTCCAGAGCTCAGCCTGAGAGAGGAGATGTGAAACTACACTGAGATGGTTTTTGGCTCTTGAAATCATAAATATATTGTCTTATGTAGATTAACACTTCAGATAAAATATTTTTTTCTAAAAACACAGGATTGAATTGTTATAGTGTTAAACCAGCAGAGGATTTGGTAGTCCTCTTGTCTTCACGGAGCTTTTGAGCGTCTTTCAGCACACTGTTTTGGTCTTATGGTCAAAAAACAAGAAGGAAAAACTATGATCAAGCTACTGTAGAATACCTGCCCCACACCAAACAGCAGACAAAGTTAGCTTGGCTGAAAGGCCAAAAACAATGCAGATGTCCAAAAACATAAAAACCGACATGATGAATTCAGCCTCAACAGTACAAAATGTACAAATCTCTCATCTCAAATAAATGATTTCACTGATGAGTTTTCATCTCCCAGTTAAAGCAGATGTAGTGATTTAGTTTGTTGGGTCAGTGGAACCATCTGAACATATTACTGTGCAGGTACAGAGCATCATTCACAGTCTCTCAGAGTCATGTCAACTGATCAGACACTCAACATCCTCGTGTTGGCTCTGTTGGGCAGGTAGTGGACAGTGGCTTCTTACAGCTGCTGCTGCTGCTGGAAATGCTGGATGAGTTGCGGGAACTCAAACTTTCAATCAGCAACTGTTTTATCATTTATAAGTTTTCTAATTTAAACATTTGTATTAATTTTAAAGCTGTAAATACCTCAGATGATGCTAAAGGTTTATTGGATCACATTTTTATTTTAGAGGTACTGTAATAATGTAAGAGAGTCTAGCATGTTGTGTCCTCCGCAGCCACTCTATAATGCAAGGTGTTCCCACCGAACATCCTCCATCCATCACCTTAATAGTGTAAAGCTCTCCAATGTTTATGCAGGGATTAAAGCATTTAATATGCTAAAAGTTAAGAAGACTAATTATGATGAAGTGTGTTAATATCTTCACGAATCACCCAGACCGAGGGAAAACCTGGGAAACTTAATGATGTGTGTATGTGTGTATGTATATTGGTGTTTATTCATAAATAAAGTCACTAAGGAGTGAGGGGAAAAGTGCAGCATATTTTATCCGTCATACTGAAGCCTCTAATCACGGAGAGTTGTCTTTGTCCTGCACTATTTCACAGCTAAAATGCACAAATGATCTTGCATGTGTGTGTGTGTGTGTGTGTGTGTCTGCCAAAGCAGCAATCCCCAGCCTTTTCCCCTCCTCCCCTCCTCACTCCAGAGCTTCTTAATAAAGCATCAGTTAAAAAGTGAATGGATCAATTAGGCAATTTATCCAGCTAATCTTTGGCAGGGCCCACCTTTTTGATGCCGCCAACAAAGTGACTGAAAACATTGTTAATGCATCCAAAAAATAAAAGGGGTTGCTTCTGCCTCTCGCTCCCAAATGATTTGGAATAATTTGCTTCTCATTCAGGAGATGGAAGGCAGCCGGGGCTCTCCCGTCACTGGCAGTCGGCATGAAAGCACTTCGCCACCAACTTTCCCCCAATATCTCCTCACTGGAATCAGCTAAATGGCTATTAGGCCAGCGCCTCCTGCCAACACGCTCTCCATAATCACAAGGAAGAAGAGGTGCTAGTTTGAGGGGGTCTTGTGTGACAGCTGTGTGAATTTGGTTTGGCGAGTGCCTCGTGTGTGTATGAGCCATTAGGATGTAACAGGAGGGGTCTTTGGGGAGGAGGGCCATACGTGCTTCAGAATGAGAAATGAGAGGTAAATGTGACTCTTAAGCTTCTTTTTTTTATCTGTGCATTTGACTGCAGATTAAACACATTACAGCACCGACCTGTGTGATATCAGCACTACATGAAGAGTCAGCTATGGCAAAGCGATGGTGATTCGTGTACGAGCAGCAACAGTACACAGTGTGTGCAGGAAGTTTCCGGTTGACACGTCCACAGGCTAGAGGAAAGCTTTCTCAAAATCTCTTGATAACTTTATCATGGTTTGCATGTTCCACTCATGCCTGCATGAGTTCCCTCTGGGTATTAGTCGTACTTGTGGTTCTAAATTGCCTTCAGGTGTGAATGTGTGTTTGTGTCCGTACAGTATGTCAGCCCTGTGACAGACTGGTCTGCTGTCCAGGGTGTAACCTCCTCCTCGTGTTCATGTTGTAGACGTTGTTTTAAAGGATTTCCACTGAAACGATCCAGTATCCATTGTAGCTTCATTTAGAATATTTTCAGCTCTTTGTCTTCCTGTCAAAACAGCACTTCCATTTAATACGACACATTTCTCAACCACTTAACTACTGCCCCTATTGCCCGAGGTCAGCTGAGTGAATGAAAAAGAGCTAAACTTTATTTTGTTTTGACAGGCTGGAAATATTCTAAATGAAGCTGCATTTAAAAAGATACTGTGATATTTTGGTAGGTATCATTTTTTTTGTGCTGACCCGTCCACAGCAGCGCATCCTCAGCTTCTTCGTATGACGCAGCCGAGTCAGCCAGATCGATTCCACCCATCCATCCATTATCTATAACGCTTATCCATGCAGGGTCATGAGGGACCAGAGCAAATCCCAGCTGACATTGGGCAAGGGCGGTGTCCACCCTGGACAGGTCTCCAGTTCATCGCAGGGTCGACACATAGAAACAAACAACCATTCACACTCACACTCTGACTATGGGAAATTTAGAGTCACCAATGAACCCAAACCTGCATGTCTTTGGACTGTGGAAGGAAGCCGGAGAGACTGGAGGGAACCCACACAAGAACAGGGAGAACATGCAAACTCCACCGAACTTTCCCTGTCAAAAAAAAAAAATCCTAACCGTGCGCAACACATACATACTCAAAACAACCTTACTGGGAAAAAAATAGGTAAGAAAAGACTGGAAAGAACGTGTAAAATCTGCTTGTCTACATGAATTTGAGTGAAGAGTATGTCTGTGTTTACAGACATGTGCAGCAATATCAGGTGTGAAGTAACTTTAACTGCTCAGGAAGTGGTTGAAGGCAGGTGGGCTGGGTGACAGCTCTGCCTTTAATGTGTTTTAATTCCAGCACCAAGGAGGCAGAATATTCCCGTTAATAATGACTTTGTTAAGAGTGATGGATTGGTTTGTGTGTAATTGGCTGGTGAGGAGGGTTTTTCGGGCCTACCGGCTGAAACAGGCTTCTTCTCTTCCCCTCGCGCTGCCAGAAGACACTTAACAAGCTGGCAGTAAAAGTGGAAGGGGCCTGTTGAGCATGTGGGCCAACATAAAAAGCTCTGGATTCAAAGTTAATTTTTCCAGACATGATTATTAAAACCTTGTGCCAGTGTGTGTGTGTGTGTATGTGTGTGTGCCTTTGAGTCCATGAGTGTGCCCATATGTGGCCCTGGATGGGCCCCTATGAGGGCTCCCGTGTGAATGCATATGCAGAGTACAGTGTGTGTATTAGCATCAGTCCTTATGGCTGAGTGTGTCCTAGCATGTGAGTGCCCATATGTGCCCATGCCTCTGTGTTTGTGTGTGTTCTTCAATGTGGTTAATTATGGTTGCTTGTTAGCTCCAGTCATTTTGTCACTTCCTTGCCATTTCAAAGCAGATAGAGGTGGAGTGAGGGTGTGTGTGTGTGTGTGTGTGTGTGTGTGTGTGTGTTTGTGTGTGTAGGGTGGGGGTAACAGACAGAGCCAGATCAGCGCCTTCTAGAGAACATGTTCCTCTTTATTCACAATGAGGCTTGGCTGTCTGCAGGGCCCGGCTCCCTCTGCAGCAGCACTGACGGCTCACAGCACACACAAATATGTTGCCCGCCTTCACTGCAAACACACACACAACCACCAGGTGGAAACTGTGTGTATTTTCTTGCTACATACAATAAACCCTGTTAAGTACAGTACAAACTAAAGCAAAATTGGGAATACATCAATCAGTGGAAACACATGGAGATCAGTTAGTCTCCATGTGTTAATTGCAGTAGTTTATCCATCAGTGATTTAAAGATGATGTCATGGTGGTGGGG